>CAOJBK011768700.1:0-12837 GCA_948294925.1 Codiaeum variegatum
AGAAATTGAGGAAAAGAGAGATATACCTATTGCAAAAATGAAACCCGAAATTAATTGACAAAGAGAGAGGATGAACACTTGAGGCGGTCGGCGTGGAGAGGCGTTCGGCGGCGGAGCACGGCTGTCACCGGTGGACGTTGCCGCTACAAACGACGATGACGGCACAAGGATTTTGAAATCGATTCTCTGAAAAATGAATCTGTCCTGGGGGGGACTTTTATAATAAATTTTTACTGTCGCGTTACTGACGCATAAATTACGTCAGTAAAAAATAATTTTAATTTTTATTGACCCGTTACTGATGCATAAATTGCGTCAGTAACGTTAATTTGACGCGCTCAATTTACGTGAAATAATTCATTCCCGCCCATTTGGTTTCTGACGCGTTACTGAAGCCAATTTGCGTCAGTAAAATTTTTTTTATTATTTACTGACGCTTTACTGACTCAAAAATTGCGTCAGTAAATTATTGACGCAATATTTGCGTCAGTAAAGCATCAGTATATAATTAAATTTTTTTTTTTAGCGTCAGTAGGGGGTCAGCAATGGTATTTTTTAAGTCAGTAATTACTGACGCAAAAAAATGCGTCAGTAAATGGCGTCAGTAATTGAATTTTTTTTTGTAGTGAACAAACCATAGCCATCAATATGTTAGATAACATGTCACCTCAAATCTAAGGATTATATACACAATTATGATCTAGATGATAAGATATTGATTAGTAGATAAAATCCATTTATCTATCATCTAATGTCACTGTTTGACTTACTCATCACATGAGTGTGTCCACGTGTTGTCATGACATCATATGTCCGTAGCATGAGACTCACTACCTCCATACCAACAAGTATCTCATACTCATCATAGATGACAACATAGGTGATAGTCTTCCAGAATAATGACTAATGCAAATGAAATATAAGAAATAGTAGTAAGAAGATCTCAAAGTGAAAGTAGATCAGCTATTTCAAATGATTATGTGGTATATTTGCAAGAGTCAAAATTTGATGTTAAAATCAATGAGGATACAGTTTCATATTCACAATCCATAAATAGTGTTGAATCTGATAAATGGATTGATGCCATGAAAGATGAGTTGAAATCTATGAAGAAAAATATGTCTAGCATCTTGTTGAATTGCCTAAAAGTTGTAAAGGATTTGGGTGTAAATGGGTCTTTAAGACAAAGCGTGACTTAAAAGGCAATATTGGAATATATAAAGCCAGACTTTTTACAAAGGGTTATACTCAAAAGGGCGGCATTGATTATATAAAGACATTTTCTCTAGTCTCAAAAAAAGATTCATTAAGAATAATTATGGCATTATTTGCTCATTATGACTTAGAGCTATATCAAATAGATGTGAAAACAATCTTTCTGAATGGAGATTTAGAGGAGGAGGCTTACATGGATCAACCTTAAGATTTTTCCATGGAAGGTGAAACTCAAATGATTTTTAAAGTTAAGAAATCAATATATGGACTTAAATAAGCTTCCTGACAATGGTATATTAAGTTTAATACCATTATTACATCTTTTGGTTTTAAAGAAAATACCATTAATCGATGTATATACCAAAAGATCAGTGGGAGTTTTATATTTTTAGTTCTATATGTTGATGATCTCTTACTTGCTGCTAATGATTTAGGCATAATGCATGAGACTAAAGAATTTCTTTCTAGGAACTTTGAAATGAAAGATATGAGAGAGGCATCCTACGTGATTGGAATAGAAATTTTTCCTGATAGATCACGTGGATTGTTAGGATTATCTCAAAAAGCTTATATTGAAAAAGTTCTTGAAAAGTTTAATATGAGTAAATGTTTACCTGGGTTTGTTCCCATACAGAAAGGTGACAAATTTAATTTGAAAAATGAAGTGGAATAAAAAGAAATGGAATCAATTCCATATGCTTATGTTATTGGAAGTTTTATGTACTTGCAAACCTATTCTAGACTGGACATTAGTTTCACGGTTGGAATGTTGGGCAAGTATAAAAGAAATCCTAGAATTGATCACTGAAAAGTTGCAAAGAAAGTGTTAAGGTGCTTTCAAGGAATAAAGAATTACATGATTACATATAAAAGATCCAATGAACTAGAGGTGATTGGATATTCAAATTCAAATTTTACTGGATGCCTTGATAGTAGAAAGTCCACATTTGGCTACCTATTTCTATCAGCTGAAGCAGTAGTGTCATGGAAAAGTGAAAAATAAACTATCATTACTTCATCAACTATAGAGGTAGAGTTTTTGGCATGTTATGAAACCACAATTCATGCATTATAGATGCGGAATAAAGAATTACATGATCACATATAAAAGATCCAATGAACTAGAGGTGATTGGATATTCAAATTCAAATTTTACTGGATGCCTTGATAGTAGAAAGTCCACATTTGGCTACCTATTTTTATCAGCTGAAGCAGTAGTGTCATGGAAAAGTGAAAAATAAACTATCATTACTTCATCAACTATGGAGGTAGAGTTTGTGGCATGTTATGAAACCACAATTCATGCATTATAGATACGGAACTTTGTTTTAGGGTCAGGGTTGTAGACACCATTACCAAGTCACTGAAAATTTATTGTGATAATTCAGCAGCAGTATTCTTCTCTAAAAAAGACAAATACGCAAAGAGTGCCAAACATATGAAATTGAAGTATTTTATTGTAAAAAAAGGAGATTAAAAAATAGAGTGTCAATTCAGCTCATTAGTACTAAACTTATGATTGCAGATCCTTTAACGAAAGGCCTACAACCAAAATTATTTTAGGAACATATTCTAAGGATGGACCTTGATTGTAATGATGATTAGGATGATTGATTATGTAATGACACTCTGAGCTCTATTATGTGTTTCTAATATGCATTATGGATTTTCTATTTCTTATGTTTGTGTACACATGGTTGATTTAAAGTTAAAATAGAAAAGTCATTTATTTGACATTATTGTGGACTATTATGAAATTATGTTTTAAATGTTTTCAATTATAGATATGATATGACAAATTGTAAGTGTTGTAGTATATGAAAGTGAGTGTTCGATGAAATGGAAATTAACCGCCATAACTCGCTCTGAATAGTTTTCATATTATATCATTATGATGGAATTATAAGAGATTGATTATTATGAATGTAATAAGAGTTATGTTAATTTTTAATTGGACCAAGTGGGAGAATGTTAGAAAATAGGCCCATTAGTGTGGTTCAATTAAAATTAATTAAAGGTAAAGCATAATCCTAATTAAATTACAATTGTGAGAATTAATCTCATACGTTGAATTTAGGGTTACGTGATGGATGAATCAGATTAAATGAGAATGTCTATAAATATGTGTAAATTCGTCCTTTCTTTCCCCAAGGAAAAAACACAACACTAAATCCATCTAAAGATTGTGATTAAAAAATTAAAGAGATAAGAGAGAGAAATCAATTTCTCATCAACAACTTCTGATGTTAATTCTCTTGCAAATTCTAGTAAGTTTTCTATTTTATTTATTTATTTATTAATCATAAAAATATTTAGTTTTAAAGATTTTTAGGACTTATGTTTATGATGTCTTGTTATAATAAAAATCTAACAATTGACCCTTAAATTTAAGTAGGGTAAAGGCTTTTTAGTATTTGAACTCAAAATAAGAATTAATGTATTAAATTTTCCTTTCTTAATTTAATATATGTAATTTAATCATGTCATATAATAAATTATTATTTTTATTTTGAGATTTTTGATTTTAGTTTAATTAATTTTAGTCTTAAAAAATAGACAATTGAATTTAATTAGTGTTATAATTTACAAATGTTAAAACGAATGTTAACTTCTACACAAAAGAGTTGATAGATAATTTTTTTCTTGTTAATCGATAAAAAGAAAGTTGGACCCCCTCAGTTTAGTTTCTGACTTCGTCAATACTCTCCGCCAATAGGAAAAACTTAAAAGGAATCGTCATTTTTAGATTTTTTGCTCCGCTTTTTTTCCTCTATAAAAAAGATGCATTAACTATTATAGTTGTTTATTTACCATATCTTTTTATAACTTCAAATGCTAATTTTTCATTATTCAAGAACCATTAACTCGAACTTTTATATATAGATGTATGCATTTAGATTCATAATACATCTATAAATTCATATTCTTAGAAAAGTGATGGATTCATATCCAAATAAAAATATTAGAAGGCATATTTTTAGAGATTCAAAGAACTACTAATGTCGCTTTACGCTGACGAGGGAGATATTTTTTGTTGAACTTCGATGGGTCTGCTCATTATTATTAGAATTATACATTCAATTGCCTTAATGTCCAGTAATTTATTGTGACAATGTTGGAGCTACACAGCTTTGCTCTAACCCTGTGCTTCACTCACGTATGAAACTTATATCCATTGATTTTCATTTTATATGAAATTTGGTTCAGACTGGTGCTCTTCGTGTCACTCATGTTTCATCCATTGATTAACTTGTCTATGCCCTTGCAAAAGCTTTACCTCATTCTCAATTTAATTTATTCAAAGACAAGATTGGACTTTGTAAACGACCTCCATCTTGAGGGGGCATAACAGTTGTATATGATTCCTAAAATCATGTTTGTATATTCATTTCAAATTGTAAAATCTTTTCAAATTCTTTTGTACATATTCTTTATCTGTTTTCCTATAGATTAGAATTTTATTGTTGTAATTTGGTGCATTTATTGATTCTTCATATCAATAGAAAATTAATCTATTCCTTCTCACATCATATTCTATTAGAGACATCCTCAACCAGTGTGGTAGCTATAGGCTGCATGAGAGGAGATTGCGCCGTCAAAAGAAAATTTGATAGAGTGTAAACATGATAATTCCTGAACTTATTCAAGCCATCAACACATTTGAATGAAAAATCATAAAGAGCAAGGGCCAAAAACAATGTCATCAACACAAACTGAGGTGTCTAAGAACAATGGTGATGTGACGGAGCACGTCTCATAATAATCGCCGATTTTGCTCGAGCCTCCTTTAAAATTCCTCCATCGCCACTCATGCTCAAGCTGTGGGAATGAGTTATCCAACTATGGATAAATACAAAACCACTATCATCACCATCCAAATCTGCCTCTCAAAATGCAAAGCTCTTCGATGGAGCACTAGTTGACTCTTCTTCACTATCAACAAAATATATATATATATCTTCACAGGATGAGGAGAATTTTATTTGAAATAGCTCAATGCAACAGCTAATCAATAGTCATGTGATTCCCTAAAAAAAAAGTCAATACCAACGTGATGAGTTAATCAAAATTTAGGGTGTAATTTTTATTGTAATTCACGGGATTGAAAATTACAATAACAATTATTAATTCAATCAGCAGGAGATTAGTTAAATACAAAAAACTAGTGTTGCATCAGAGTGTACGATTCTCCAAACCTAGTTAAGCAAACATATTTTCTAACATTTGATTAAGTGATTTTTTATACGTATTTCTTCAACAGGTTTCTTTTTATATGTGATTTTTTTTCTAGCTTTTGATTTTTTTTTGAAACTAAATAAGCCTTTGATTTATTGGAAATTAAAAAAAAAAACACTTCACGAGGAAAAGGAAACAAGGAAAAACGTTCAAATTGTTTTATTGAATAATATATGATTAAATAAACCTGTAATTTGGAGATGTTATTTGTAATTGAAAAGACTCAATTTTGAACAGGAATAAAAATTAAACGCACCAAAATTAAGTAAAAAAAAAATTGTTCCAATTATTTTAATAGTAAAATTTTTATTTTTTTAATATAAGTTTACTTTATTGGAGATTAAATTCGGAATCCAATTTCATCTTACATAAACAGTGACCTCATAAATCAATTATTGAGTTTTAAGTTTTGGCAAGACGAGAAAATAGAATGTTTGGAGGCTAATGACGATGACACATGTAAGATTGCCGGTGGGTATGTTCTCATGAAATGGGCCGTATTCTTGTCAAACTATGGCCTGCAATTTGGAATTGTTTAATGAAAGAAAAAAAGTTTAAATAAATCCCGAATTTTAACCTTTGGTATAATTAAATTCCATTCAATTTATGTTAGAAAAAAAAAATCCATTTAATTTTGATTCTAGAGTCCCTAAACTTTTTAAAATAAAATTCCATTAATTTTTTTTTGGTCTCAATTGCATGTTTAAACTGTTATTTTGGTTTAATTATCAAAGTGGAAAAAACCCAAAACAAAAAAACCGGACTAGTTTTTAATTAAGAAAAATCAATTTTCAAAATTTGAATCTTACTAATTTTTATGTTAAGAAATGTATATTAAACCTAAATCATGCAATTAACATAAAATTGTGATACAATACATTAAAGTCTAATATATGTGGTAGAGGGCCGTGAAAGGATGTCTTTCGACGAAGGATAAATTGAATAATAGGGGTATTGAGGTGGACTTGGCATGTCATGTGTGTGGACAACATAATGAGACCATTTTCCATGTGTTAATTGGCTGTGATTTGCGAAAGATTGTTGGCAGTACGTGGCTTTTGAAGCAGGACCTATGGTGACGGGTAATTTTCATGATTTTGTTCTGAATAGCGTAGAACGGGACTGCTCAGTTTGCTATCATTTGTTGGTATTTGTGGAGGCACATAAATGAAGTGGAGTGGGATAATCGTTTTTTTTTTTCTGATGAGGCAGTCAATCATTCTGCTTTAGCGTTCTTAACTGCCTGGACTCAAGCGCAGCAAGTTAGCCACGACAGCTCAGGAAGCTCTGTTTCAGCTAACATTTCTTGGTCTCGTCCGCCTCCAGGGATGCATAAACTGAACTCGAATGCTGCAATATTCAAGACCAGGGGAGGTGAAGTTATGGTTGGCTCATTCGTGATCATGAGGGTCAGTTTTTGTGCACTGGATCTTGCTTTTATCATATTGTCACTGCCCCTTCAACTGCAGAAGCTATTGGCATCAGAGAGGCAATTAGTTGGCTGAAAAACCATGGCTTTGCAAATGCAGTGGTTGAATTGGATGCTCAACAGATAGTTCAAGCTATCAATGGAAATCAAAGCATCAATTCTCCTTTGGGTTTTATTATTGATGATTGCAAATCCTTGCTTTGTTCTTTAGATAATGTTGTTATCCCTTTTATTAAAAGACTCGCGAATCAAGCAACCCACAAGCTTGCTAGGGAGGCTGGTTCTTTGCAGTGTCTTATGGAGTGGTCTATTAACTCGCCAAATAGGACTGAACATGTTTTTTGGGAATACTGATTTGAACTGAATTACTGAATCGATTTAATACTGTACTATAAAAATTTTGGTACTTTAGAGGAAAATTGTACCGTAATTTTTAAATTGGTATGATACTGGTTCTTATCCGAACCGAAAATCATATCGAACTGAACTGTAATATACTGATTCGAAAGTATCGGATTCCAAACCAATTGTTAACGTAATATCAAACATATTTATGGTATTAATTAATCAATAAACATATAAAATCTTTAAAATATAAATTTTAGGCCAATATATATATATATTAGACATTTATATTATATCAATTAATTGATATTTATATAAAATCTATTAAAATTTAGTATTTAAATCTATTATACAAATAAATTAGATTTATTGTTATATTAATTATATAAATAAATTTTAATAAATCTATTGAAATTCAAATTATAAGTATATCATTTGGGAATATTTGGCCGAACTAAAATAAAAGTATTACACCGAACTATTTTAGTACTGTACTGTAAAAGCTTTGATACTTAGAGTGAAAACTATACTGAATTATACCGAAAAAGTAATTTGGTACGGTACCGGTATTTATCTCAGGACTAATTTGAACTGAATTGTGTTCAACCCTACCTCCAAACTTTCTTGTTAGGGCATCTCCAATGGGTATAATACCCATAGTTTATTGAGCTTTTCAAGAGTTTAATGCCGTTGGAGTGGATTGGAGGTTATCAACCAATTTAACATCCACCAAACCATTTAATGAACATAAAATATTATTATTTTTGTTCTTTTTTCTATTGCTGTTAGTTTGATTTAACATGATGTTTTCTTTCTTCTTTTTTTTTTTTTTAATTTTATTTTGCCAATAGGTACAACTAAAAGTACTTTTATAAAATAGATTTAATTTGATATTTAAAATATTAATAAATAAATTATTTGACTGTGAATCTCATATTATTGAGTATTTTATAGTCTAACCATTGTGAATAATAGTTTAATAAAGAAGAGTTTGATGATTTGTTTATATGGTATGAGAATCAAACCATATAATGGATTAACTATTGAAAATGCCCTTAATGTATTGTTTTCTGATTCTAGTTTATTGAAAGTTTGCATATGTGTGTGTGTGGTGGAACCCACTTCATACGTGCACAAGGCAGATAAGCAACTTCGTTATGTATTGATGGTCATATGAATTTCTCAAACTCAATGAGTAGTTTTTAGCAAAAAAAAAAATTCAATGAATAGTTGAAATGAACAGCACCACAAGCAATATACTAGAGAATGATTAATTCAATGTTTAAGGTTCAATTTATCTCTGAACCTTTCATTAATGTACAATTAAAAACAAATTTAACTTTTGAACAATTTCAGAATCTCAATTTTACCATTTGGAGCAAATAACTCCAATTGCTAGTGGGTGTGCTATACACAGTGAAGAAGAAAGTGAAATGCTTAAAAGTTTTATTAAGTCATTTATTTGACAGAAAACTTCTTTTATTCATAAAAATTGACGCGTGTGGTCTTTGAGCCAACGCTGAGATGTAATTGCTCTGGTTTAGACAATAGGAACTTGCACAGAAAGAGAACTGGTTATGGGTGCCGGACATTGTGTCCGGCGATAACCCTCCGACGCTCAAGTCAATGATGGGTTGTAGTACAAATGGAATAGTATGTGTATAGAGAGTTAATTAAATTAATTCTAGGATTGTTGAAATTGAGTAAAGTAGATTATATATTCGAGAGAGTGTAATCGAAATCATTGGATAACATGGATTGCATCCAGAGAATTGAATTGAAAAGATGAAAGATTACTAGAGTGTGGAAAATTATTAGTTCTTAACGTTTTGATTTTAATTGTTAGTTCTTTTTTTTTGGAAAGGCTGAACACACAAGAATTAGTGACCGCACCAAGACATCCCAACTAGTTTGGCACATCCGTAACAACCTCTTTATGTTCATGTTGTTCAATATTATTAAGAAGAAAAGAAAAGAAAAGAATACAAATGCCAAGGAGGGTACAAAACTGTTCAGCTGAAAACAACTAATAAATAAAAAGCAAGCTCTAACTACTAACAAAAGAATCAAACAAACCTGAATTTTTCTTTTCGGCTGAAATCATCATATAAAAGTTAACCACAAGAAGTGGGGAAGGTAGGCCACCAAGTTATATAAGTGCTTGATCTTCCAAAATTAGCTAGTTTGTCTACAAGAGCATTACCTTCGCAATAAATATGCGAAGCTTTTACTCGCATAGAAGACATATAACCAAGACATTTGTGCCAGGCCATCTTCACTTCCCACGGAACAATAATAGATTTTGTCTTTAATAAATTAATGACAAACATGAAGTCACTCTTAAGCCATAAAGAATGCCATCCAAGACTCCAAGCTTTCTCAATTGCAAAAATAGCTAATAGTCTAGCTTAACATGAACAGAAAGCTGTATCATCGGGAGCTTGGAAGACTGGAGTTAGCTGCCTAATCGGATCTATTAGGCACCTAACTAAAGACACTTTTAGTTTAATTGTCGAATGGATCAGTGCTTTCAACATCTTTGCATGAAACAAATCATTTTTGAAAATCAAAATCTTTCATGCATGGATTCCTTAAGTGGTGCAGGTTGCTGATTGTGGAATTAGACAACTGACTAGTTAAGGAAGAATATTCTTTGACATTCTATATTAAACTGACTACTTTTTTGAAAAGAAAATCAAAAATGATAAATTAGAGGCACATATTATCCAAAATGTTAGATTAGATGATAAGAAGAGAGCTAATGAAGATCAGGCCCTTGAACATCAGAGAACTGATACTCAATTATTAGACACATGTAATCATCAGGCATCTAATCTATCCAGAAGGTCGGAGTCATCTTATAGGCCATGCAAGGCATAACATATTTGACACTCCATCACAAAAAAGAATGACTAGAGCTACCATGAAAGAGGAAGCTAAGTCAGTATGAAAATAAGTTAACTATAGAAGTTAATACCCTAGAGATGAAGAATAGTCTATGATCAAAACTAAATGGGTACATAAAAATGAGTTAGATGAGCATTGAATAGTCACCTAAACAAAGCAAGGTTAGTTGCCCAAAGGTTCAATCAATAAAAGGTACTATTTCGATGAAACTCTTTCTTCTATTGCTATATTTGAAGCCATTAGGCTTAAGTGTGTTGTTTCATGTTTTAAAAGATGTTACCTTCTACTAAATTGTCATAAAAAGTGCCTTTCTCAAAATGGCTATCCTAATTAAAAGGTGCACTTAGAAAAACCACCTAATTTCTATGATCCCAGTTGCCTAATCATGTCTTCAATCTTTCAAAAAGCACTTTATGATCCAAATCAAGTTCCAAAGACATTTTATGAAAGACTTATATAACTTTTTCTCCAAAAAGGCTTTTTGTTTTAAGTACAAAAATTGATATTTATCTTTTCTAAAAGCTCATGCCCATAAAATGCTTTTTGCTCAAATATATGTAGATGAAATTTTCTTTCTTCTACAAATGATTCTTTGTGTGAGCAATTTTCTAAAGATATGCAGGGTATAAGTTTGAAATAAACCTCAAGGGAGAACTGAAATTCTTCTTAGGTGTGATGGAATAGTCATTTATGAGATGCTCATCAACTAGGTGATTGATGATACAATCATTTGTTAGATCAAACACACCAAGGAGTTTATCAAAAAGTTGGAGTTTGATAATCTCAAGAGCATTAAAGCTCCAATAAGTCCTTTAACAAAACTTGAGAAAGATGAACTTGGAGTATCAATAGATATCAAACTTTGAAGAGAACGGATCAGATCTTTCTATATATAATAGTTAGTAGACCATGCATCTGATTTAGCATCTGTCTAGGTGTAAGATTCCAAACAGGCCTAATGCAGTCACATGAGATAGCTGACAAGCAACTCTTCAGGCATCTAATTGGAGCATATGATATTGGTCTATGGTATCCTTAAAGTAACTTCTTTATGCTTATTAGATATACTAATGATGATTTTACAAGAAGTTGAATAAAAGGATAAATCACATTAGACACTTGCAACATTATTAGGACATTGATTGATCTCATGGTTTAGCAAAAAGAAGATATTAGTAGCATGTCAACTGTTGAAGCTAAATAACAGTAGGCAACTAAGTTGATCAAATCCTATAGATGAAGTAGAAATTAGAAGATGATTCGTAAGCACTTCGTACGGGATCACATTCAAAAAGGGAGACATCAAAATGGAAATTTGTTTCATCAAATAAATAGTCAACTGACATCTTTTAGATGTCTTGGTATGGTCACCTTAACTAAATATTTTGATTTCATTGCTCATGATAATATGCATATGTGCTATCAGTAGCCAAATCATTTATGCATCTGTGCTGACAGATATCTAATATCCAATATCGTTGTGAGCCCCCCTCACCTGATATATTGAATATTATTGATGGGGTCGATTTTTTTATTTTTTTTAATTTATGTTTGTTTATTTTAAAATTCATTGAAATGTGACAAACTTTTGTTTTAATGAGTAAATATATTGTTTGTCACATTTTCTTTTATATATCCACTCTCACAATGCATTGAAAATGTTGAAATTTGAAAAGAGAGAGAGATAAACACAAGCAAAATGGAAAAGAAAGAAATCTGGAAGAAAGTGATTAGGTGCCTAATACAAAGGTTTAGGCTCCTATTCCGAACATCCAGGAGCCTAAAGGTCCTGAGAAAAAGGAGAGAGAATTTCAGTTGAAGACCACATGCTTCAAGGTTATATCTTCCCTCTTTTAATTGAAAATCTATAATGCCATACTTTTTTTTATCTTCTTTCTTCCTCTTTTCTTCCTTGTTCACCATTAAAATGTAAAGGATAAGAAATTTGAAAGAAAATGAATATTTTGATTATAAAGAGCTAAGGTAGGCAAAACAGTCATATGATAGGATAGCTGCTTCTACTGATCTAAAGTAATGATATCTTCACAATTGGAAGGTATTCAAAAATTGGGTAAGTAAAATGGAATCTAGTCTAAGGAGCAAGTCAAGCACCTATCTCCAAATAAGACTTAGATGAAGAAGTCCAGCAGCCTAAAGATGAGTTTGAAAATAGTAGCGACCTAAAGAGAAAACTAAAGATAAATTTGAATGATTCTAAGAGAACAGCAGAAACTACTTTCATTGGTTCACCAGATTAAATCTCTAAAGTAATTTTAGAAATTAGATTTCTCAAGAAATGATTAGTGGACTATATTGAGATTATCAAAATCAATTTTCTTGAGAACATGGTACTTGTTGAGTTGTCTGCTATCGTTATGGCCAAGGCAATGATATTAAGAAATCACTTGAAAGAAATTTGGGGAGAACTAGTAAGATAACTGAAATAATAAAATATGGGAGGCCTATATCCAAGAGCATTGTTGAAGACTAAAGGAAATAGTATTGTTAGCTCTTTAAAATATAAAATGAGATCGGGAATGAAAAGATAACATATTATTGAAGCTATAAGGAATGAAAAGTATTGATTATAGATTGGAAAGAGCTTCAGTGGCCTAATTCTCTCAGTCACCTAAATGTTTATCAACATCTCTCAAACTATTCAAACTTTCAATACTTCAGCTCTCTTTGTTGACTATAGATATTAA
>CAOJBK011769447.1:0-11232 GCA_948294925.1 Codiaeum variegatum
GTAAGAAAAGAGTGTGCTGCTATCCGTGCTTCAATTAATGAAAATGATCAAGATTATAGACACCGTAACCTTGCAAAGCTCATGTTTATTCACATGCTTGGTTATCCAACACATTTTGGTCAAATGGAGTGCCTGAAGTTGCTTGCGTCAGCTGGATTTCCAGAGAAGAGAATAGGATATCTTGGCCTCATGTTACTTCTTGATGAAAGACAAGAAGTTCTAATGTTGGTCACAAACTCGTTAAAACAGTATCCGATTTAGAATAAATATTTGGTGATTTCGTTTATGTTTTTTTTTTTAAAACAAAAATGCCTTTCCTATATATTGTCCCAACTTACAAGAACCAATTTGATGACTGAGAAACAGGGAAACCTTCTTTCTGTTTTGGCAACCTTAACTTATTTGCAGAGATCTCAATCACTCTAATCAGTATATTGTGGGACTTGCTCTTTGTGCTTTGGGAAATATTTGTTCGGCAGAAATGGCGCGCGATCTTGCACCAGAAGTGGAAAGATTGCTGCAATTTCGGGATCCAAATATTCGGAAAAAGGTGATATATATCTTTTTTTGGGTTATTTCTGGTTCTGTGGAATTAGATCTCTAAATTTACATTTTCTGTGGAAATAATTGCCATCAGCAATGCGTAAATGATAAAGGGAGGTGATTGGACTTTATTAGGCCTTCAAAATTTGTAGTACTGCAATTCCTGGAATCTAGTGAGGGGAGAGGACCCTTTTAAGATGAAATTGTGTGAATCAAAGATATATGCTCTGAAAGAATGTGGTTTTTTATATACTTGTTATTGAATTATTTTGTTGATTTCTCAAATTCAAATCTTATTTAGTATGCAATTTCGCTCAAGGAAGGAAAAAAAGAAATAAGACGCCTCTTTTGACTTTTTTGAGTTTTCTTTTATAATATATATATATATATATATATCTTGGTTGGGAAAAAATAATCTGGAATTTTTTGATAAAAAATATACCGTTGCACTAATTTCCAATTTTCTTGTACCTTAATTTAATATTATTGTAATCTGACTGATGCTTTTGATGACTGCAGGCAGCATTATGCTCCATACGAATCATAAAAAAAGTACCTGATCTGGCAGAAAATTTCATAAATCCTGCAGCTGCCTTACTTAAAGAAAAGCATCATGGGGTCTTGATAACAGGCATTCAGCTTTGTACAGATCTATGCAAAGTTAGTCCAGAAGCCCATGAATATTTCAGAAAGGTAATTATCCTAGTCTTTTTTGTATGTTCACTTGAATATCAGGAAGTTGAAAGCAATCTTTTTATACTGTCCCCATCCAACCCGTGCTAGGTTGTGCTGGAAAGGCTAATGTGAGCTTATCTGCTTAAGTATATAATAAGATTTGTGCTCTTATTGGACTGTCATTGGCATACATTTCCACGAATATCTATTTTCTAACCTGTAGGTAGCTGTCTGGAGTTAGCTTCAACTGATTGGAACAGAAAGATTTGTGTGCAAGTTGTGGATATATATATATATGTGTGTGTGTGTGTGTGCGTGCGTGCGTGTGTCAATTGAGGTTCATCCATTTACTATTGAATACTATTGGTTTTGTTGGCAACTAGATACAATAATCTACAGTTACAGATATTTCATGGTCAGATTGCTAAAATTTGAATATGATTTCACAGTTTGATTTTGCGAAAGAAATGGCCATCTCTTTGTACTCATTTGAGTACAAGTCTCTGTCATATTACTATTTAGAATATGGCTGCATTGTCTTGCTCTATTTTTCATGGAAATTTCTGGAAGTTCTAATTGTTAACCTATATAGTAATGTCATTGATATTTTCTTTTTCTTATTCTTTTTTGTTTTTGCAATCATGATCAGTTATATTGTCAATCATGCAGAAATGCACTGAGGGTTTGGTGAGAACTCTAAAGGATGTCGTGAACAGTCCATATGCGCCTGAATATGACATTGCTGGCATTACAGACCCTTTTCTTCATATCCGATTGCTTAGAATTCTGCGCATGTTAGGCCAAGGGGATACTGATGCCAGTGATTCTATGAATGACATACTTGCACAGGTCTGTTGTCATCTTCTTTCTGTATCTTTCTATCATATTTTTCTTTCTCAGTGCAACGATTTTGGTGTATGTTAAACTTTCAGTTTTTGAAGACATGAATTTCTTCATAGATTTTGGTCATTAGTGTTAACTTCAAGCAGAAAGTAATACAATCAGCATTATCAACTTTCAGTTTTTCTTTTTGCTGCTTCCCAATTCTATAGCTTTTGGAACTAAACTAATTTAGACTCTGTGGAGTGGGAGGGCCACCACACTGAACTTTTTCTCAATCTTTTTGGAAACGTCAGTGGTGGTTAGAGTAAAGAGAGCAGCAACAACTTTATGTTTGTGGGCTTGTGTGTATGATGAAATTAGACTTTTTTTTGGGGTGGAATCCATACTGCTAATAAATCTATGCTGCACATATCAATATGGAGGTTTTTGTCATTTTTCATTATCTGTGTTCATATGTTTGGCTTGATTTCCTTTTGAGCTCTTGTGGTAGTTTGTGGTGTTTGTTTATGATGTGATCCTCATATACAGGGATAGGATTCTCACATTTGTGGCAGGATTTTATTGGGTGTTTGTGCATGTGTTTGTCATGTGGCCTGAATTTCCATCGGATGGGAATGTGAATTTGATTTTTTGCCCAAGCAAAACTAGTTACATAAGATCACGGGATAGTCTAGAGCGCTGATTATCAGTCATGTTTCATATGAACATGCTCCTTATTTAAGTAATTTATTTTGCTTAAGCCTTTTAGGTGGCTATCAATTCGTTCTTATTTCAAGTAGTATTGGATGGCCACGAAGTTGATCAACTGGTGAAGCCCAACATCTAACCGGGCCATTGCTTTGCAATTATTTTCTCCTGATGTGGAATAACAATAATCATTTTGTTACTGGATCCTTAATGTGTGGTGCCTATTTTTAAATTAGAGTAGACTTGACTGATTCATTTTTTCATTATCACCTTATATGCTTGCAAGTGCTCCAGTTAAAAACATTGTTTCAGCTAAAAACCATGAATTGATGGTTTTTCTTTATTTTGCTTGTCATTTTTCATAGGTGGCAACAAAAACAGAGTCAAACAAAAATGCGGGGAATGCTATTTTATATGAATGCGTGCAAACTATCATGAGCATTGAAGATAATGGTGGCTTAAGAGTGCTTGCTATTAATATCTTGGGAAGATTCTTGTCAAACAGTGACAATAATATCAGGTCTGGCTGAACAAGAAGATTATTTTGATTGTGATATTCTAATTTTGCTTACAATATTTCAGGAAAGACTCAATTTTCTATTAAAGTATATCAAATTTGCCCAGGGTGTGGTTTATATAAATTCTCTCCATATAACAAAGAGTTGGGTCTCTTTGGCATTACCGTTTGTGCTACTATTAAGAAAAAGCACTGTCATTAAAAATGTTAATCAATGGTCATTAGAGCATGTTTTTAGGATATGTTACAAATGTTCTAATCATTAAAATTCTTATAACAGTGAACATCACCTTAAAACCATTTTTCCCAGTAGTATATAAGATGGTGCTTTTCTGGAAAAGTAGTTTCAACCTCAATGCTAAACATGCTCTTTATCTGTTATTATATGTGTTTACATTTTCTATTTGCTGTTGATTTTCTTATCTTTTAAAAATTGCGGTGTTATTTGTTGGTGTTATCTTTTACTTATATATTGCTACATAGTTATGTGTAACTATGAACTTGTTGGAACAAATGATTTGAGCTTTTTTGCTTGGTCATTAAAAATTCTTACTTGAGCAGGTGATGCATTTTTGCATGTGTATATCTGCAACTGTATGTACTGAGAAAACCGAATTATTTGTGCCTTGATGACTCTCTAGTTTCTCCGTGGTGTAAGTTGGGATTTGTTTCATGGGAAATATTTGTCTAACCCTAGCTGTTTGCTGCTGAAATTAGCCTATCTGAAGTTCATTGGATCTTTTCTAAGGATATACTATAGCATTTGTATTTCATCAAGTGTATCGGAAATTTTTAGATTAGCAACATTGATTCTCATTTTTTTGGTCACAGTTCTCACCTAAAATATAAATTCATTCTTACATTTGTTTCAGGTATGTTGCACTAAACATGCTGATGAGGGCGATGACTGTAGATGCCCAAGCAGTGCAAAGGCATAGAGCAACAATCTTGGAATGTGTTAAGGTATGTGTGGTTGTACCAATTGTCTCATTTGTTGACCATGAAAGGAAAAGTGAAGGATTTTACTAGCCGTACCCTCTCTTCTATCCCCAACCAGCACACTAAAAAACATGGTTGGATGGGGATGTTGGATCTTGGTTTTGGGGCTCATGCCTCCCAACACTTGAATGCGCTGGATTAGTAATTAACTAGAATCAGTAAAGTTATGCTACACATCTGTCCTCAAAAAAAGGGTAATGCCACACCTTTTTGGATAAGGGGGCTCAAATTATGATCTATTATTTTTGGTGGGAAACATCAAACCTAAGGTTTAAATTTGTTTGATGATATATTAGTCTCCGTTGAGTCTTTCTTATCCTTTTGACTACTACTGTTTGGTAATCAATTTACTTTCTCATGTTTCGATAGCGATTCAAAATTATGAATTTTTGCTATATTACATTCTGATGCATTCCTTTTCTGTTTTGTTATGCATACTATTGCTGAAAAGAGTGAATCTCTAAGCTCAAGAAGCCTGTGATTTGACCTTTTTTCTCTTTCAGGATTCAGATGCTTCAATCCGTAAAAGAGCCCTCGAACTTGTTTACCTTCTAGTGAATGAAAGCAATGTAAAGGCTTTGACAAAAGAGCTAATTGAATATTTGGAAGTAAGTGATCAAGATTTTAAGGGAGATCTTACAGCCAAAATTTGCTCCATTGTTGAAAAGTAAGTTGTGCACTTCATATTTAGTAATTGTAGTTCTTCCCCTGGTTATTGAACATAGGTGTGGTTTTCTAACATTTGCTGAATTGCTGTATTATTTCAACAGTCATGATATCAACTACATCTTTCTTTCTTTTTTTTTTCCTCTTTGAAATGAGGGAATCAGTCCTAACCTTTATATGTAATATCTGGACTTCCAATTTATTGTTCATCCAGTATGGAGATATTCTAGATGATCAAAATAGTGCTTATTTTTACTTATATATATGTTGGTGCGGCATGTGTTTTTAATCTATGGATAATTTAATCATCAATGTTTAAGCTAACTTTGGCAGATTTTTCTCTTGATAGTATTATATTTATTGTTTCAGCAAAAACTGCATTTACATTTCATCTTTCTTTAGAATTCTTCATCAGTTATATATTTTCATTTCCTTTTCACTTTGGAGAAAATAATGATTCAATTTTCTATTATACATCCCAATTTGCTTTCATTAATCATCATGTATCTCTGATGCTAGGTATAGAGCATAATATAATTGAATTCAGTTAGATTGGTTTACAATAAGAGTAATTTAGAAGTTCAGTACAGATATGTTTAGTATATTTACTTTTGCTTTTTTGTTTTTTAGGTTCTCCCCTGAGAAAATTTGGTATATTGATCAAATGCTCAAGATTCTTACTGAGGTGAAAATCCAAATGCCATGTTCTTAGCATTATTTTGGTTACTTTTGAAGTTGTTTGGGGCATTTCCATGCTCTGATTTGTAGCTTGGATTTTTATTCTGGCTTAGAAAGCTTTGCTATTAGGAATCAGTCAGAATATGTAATGGGACACCAAATCTTGTTCTTGAATCATTCAGAGCTGGGTTATTTCGTGTTCTGTTTAGCCTAAGGATGATGACCTTAATTAGCCTGCTTCTTGTTTCTTTATTCTGTAATCATTCCTGTAGGTGATCTCATCTGCAACTATAGCCTTCTGACTTGTTACCTTATGGACCTGTGGACATAATGTATCTCAAACTAAATTATGAGGAAGGAAGAGCCCTAAAAGAACAAATTGAATACATAGCAGACCAATGCTGCAACTATTTGTCATCAATGGGGGTGGGGGGGGGGGGGGTTCAATGAGGTGGTTACCCCCACATTGATTAATAAAATAAAAATAATTTATATATAAAAAAAAAAAACTATATGGCATCAGTTAAACTTCAATGCAATCTTTTCTAATGATATATTTTATTGTATAAAACTCTGATTTGAATTCTATGCTTAGTAGGCTGGAAATTTTGTAAAAGATGAAGTGTGGCATGCCCTTATTGTTGTGTTAAGCAATGCTCCTGACCTCCATGGATATACAGTCAGGGCATTGTACAGAGCCTTTCAAACTTCAGCAGAACAGGTATCTTATGTTTCCTTCTGATGGATCTACTTTTATTTGAAATCTGTGAGCTTGAGTATTGAAGTATACAATGTCAAAAAAGAAAAATGTGTGATACGTATCACTCTTTTGAAGGTTTGTTCAAATATTTTCATCAGGAAACCCTTGTTCGAGTGGCAGTGTGGTGCATTGGTGAATATGGTGACTTGTTGGTCAACGGTGCTGGGATGCTCGACATAGAAGATCCTATAACTGTGAGTATGATCTTATCTGCTCATCAGCTTACAGAATTTATTCATATTTGATGGAATATTGACCCCAAGCAGAACAGCATCATAACAAATCATGACATAATATCAACTACAGAAGCTTCTGATCAAAATTACTAAAGAAATTTATCGATGAATTTTCTTTGCTATGTTGCTCGTCTTCCCCAGTCTCCACCTATTATGGGATTTCAAGATCTTGGATAAGGAAACTCATCTTGACATTCACAAGTTGAACTGTTAAAAACAAAATAATAGTGCTGGTGTTGTCTTATGAATATGCTTCTTTTTGTTCCTTTTGTGCAATTGCTTGTTGAAAGTGCTACTCTGATGTCGCTAACATATAAAAATATTGAAAAATAAGTCAGAACTGAAACCAGTGGCGTTGAATTGCTGTAAGTTAATTTTCTTCTCTTTTTGTCGTTAGGCGTTACATAACTTCAGATGATGATAAGGATGGTTCTTTATCTGCTGTATAAGTTGAGTTTCCACTTGTGTTTTTGACATGATGTATGATGGGGATTCATTCAACTATTTATCTAACTTGATTAATTTATTACTTTTGAATTGACCCAGTGGCTGTAGCATATGTTTGGTAACAAAGTTTAAATGCTCAGAGATGTTAATCTGCTTATAGCCTCTTTTGATCACCCCAACGAACTCTCGTATTTCCCCCCCTCTCAAAACAAAATGGCTCTTGAAAATGGAAATGGTCTAGTCTTTTGCTGTTGGTTCAATCCACCAAGAGTGGGAGCGATCGCTGAGATTAAGAATCATTTCCCACCCCATCCCCACCAAAAAAAAAAAAAGAAAAAAGAAAAAAGAAAATGGTATTAATAACAGTAACAATAATAATAATAACAGTTATAAAAGAACCTGTTGGATTGGTTACTCTTGCTGATACATTTTCCAGTTCTCTCCTACTTTCTATCTCATTCAAGGGGACACTAAATTTGATTTTTCTAAGCAGGTAACAGAGTTTGATGCTGTGGATGTTGTTGAGATTGCTATAAAGCGCCATACTTCTGATCTGACTACTAAAGCAATGGCTTTGATTGCTCTATTGAAGCTCTCTTCCCGCTTCCCATCATGTTCAGAGTATGTTGTTTGTTGCTTCTTTGCAATTATATTACTCTTTTATCTTGCAATTAGTCTTTCTCATGACCTTTTATTAAGCTGCATGAAATATGTGAAAACCCACAGAAGAGATTATATTCATATTTGTTGATATCCGCACCTTCATTGATGGTGCAAAGTGGGTGGAACTTATTGTAATGATATTTAAAGCAGCAACTGGCTGTTATTATTTCTGAAGAATAAATGATAATTACTTTTGTATGAATATTCCTTCAAAATAGTGCTAGTCATGAGCTTCAGACTCAGGTAAATTGAAATGAATTTTTCATGTGACTATATTTGAAGTTTTTCCTTTTTGACATGTTCAAGGCATTTTCGAAGAAGGTTTTCCTGTACCTTCATTGCATAATATTTCTATATTTCAATACACCCGAAGCCAAATAGCTGCCAAGAAGCACAAGCCAGAAAACATAATATGTGCCTTGAATTATAATGCTAATGAGATATCTTTCTAATACTAATAATAATCTGACACTAAATACTACTATAAAAATAAGAAAATTTATGATAATAAAATATTAGTAGAACAATTAATATAATAAGTTACAGATACAAAATTTAATTCGAAATTTGAGTCTTTATATAACAGTCAAACTTTCACAAATGATTTTGATCCTGTGATTCCTTTGCTTGTATGAAGTGAAAATGCAAAGGTGATTATGGTCTGTTTTCTTCTATGCTATTATGCAAAGGTGATTATGGTCTGTTTTCTTCTATGCTATTCTTTGGAGTATGTGGTTGTCAAAGAATGATTTAGTCTATAATGGAGTAGAGCATGGTCATATGTCTACCATTCATTTGATTTTCTATCGCTGCTGGCTTTTGAGTAAGGCTGACTACCCTCCTTTCTTTATGATGTCTCTGCCTTATGGTTGTCATCCTCGAGCTTTAGATGTTGATGTCACCTTGTTGTTTACTTTTTTTTTTAACTACTTTCTTTTGCTTTTACTTTTTTTTTTTTGATACGACTTGAAGCCTGTTTGTATTTGTTTCTTAGATCTAAGGAGGGTTTTTTTTATGAACCCGTGGTCTTCACAAGTTGGTTTTTACCCTCATTGATTGAAAAAAAGAGAAAAAAATATTATTATTAAAAAAAAAAGGGGTACTTGAATGATATAGTTTGAAAGATTGTTAACCTAATTGCATATTTCCTTGAATAAATTTTCAGGAGGATCAAGGGTATAATTGTTCAAACGAAAGGGAGTCTTGTCTTGGAATTGCAGCAAAGATCCCTTGAGTTTAATTCTATTATTGAGAAGCACCAAAATATCAGGTATGCGTTCACGGTTTCCTAGTGAAGCTCATTATCTTTCAAATGTTTCAAGATCACTGAAATGTTATAAATTCTTAATCTGATGGTTAAGTTGCTTGTGTGCAGATCTGCACTGGTTGAAAGGATGCCAGTTTTGGATGAGGCTACATTCAGTGGAAAGAGGGCTGGTTCATTGCCAGCAACTGCTTCAACAACCAGTGGGGCATCAATTAATCTTCCAAATGGAGTTGCTAAGCCCTCTGCAGCTCCTCTTGTGGATTTACTTGATCTTTCTGATGATACTCCTGCACCTAGCTCTTCTGGTGGCAACTTCCTAAATGATCTTCTTGGCGTTGATTTACCACTGGCTTCAACGCAACCAGGTTAGTCTGGGATCTTTTCTGGTGTAAAATCATGTAATGTTCCAAACTGAACTTCCACAAACCAACCTCTCCTCTCTTCCTCCCTCCCCCTCTCTTTTCTTATGGTCTACCCATGCTCATATACCAAAGCCAGGTTTATGAAGTTATGAATTTGGTCAGTGTTTCTGTTATTTCATCTTCAATCATCTCCACTAGCCATAAAGAGAGGAGACGGGATTCAGTTGAATTCCTATTTTGTTGAATATGAGATGTTTCAAGACCCATTAGAATGAGCTCTGCCATACTTATGAAATGTTGTGGATACTCTCATGATATTTGTTTGTTGATAAAAAATTAAATAGTGTCATAAACAATGATCTGCTAGATAGATTTAGATTCTGTGATTTTTTGTAGAATATAGATTTTTTGTTGAATATAGTTTTTTTCTTCTTCTTTTGATGTGTAGCGTGACTTATAATTGTTGTGTAGGTGTGAGATAGTTTTGCTCTCTTTCATTTTGAATGCTATTTCAATCTTTAGTTAATTCGCTTAATTCTATATCTAGGATTTGAAGGTTTTGAAATACAAATTGAGGCTCTGGGGCTCAAGTTTTGGTCAATTTGCTCTTATCATTGGATTTTTATTTTGGTATCACAAATATTCTCATTCTATGTTTTGTGGAGCTTTTAATAAAACATCACATTTCTTCTAATCTAGTTTGGGGAATTCTTTGGTAGTTAAGATGCTTGCATGCTATGAAGCACGGACACTTCTAAAAGGTTGCCGTATGCGTGTTGGACACTTCGGGGACACGGACACGGCTTGGACACGCGGGGATATGTACAGGACATGGCAAATCCGTGTCCCCTCTTTTTTTTCATTTATATGGGACACGGCGGGGACACGCGGGACACTGGAATTTTGAAAAAATTAGATTTTTTTTTTGTAAAAAACTCTTAAAAAGTCTTAAAATTTACCAAAAAAAAAGAAGAAATAATGAAACTCTAGAATTTCTCTATCGCAATATTTCTTTCTTCAAAATGGAACTCTCATCAATCTCTTTCTCTCGATCTCTTTCTTTCTATTTTCTTTTTTTTTTTTCAATTAGTTGCAGTTATTTTAATTACATGAATTGATAAACCATGAATTCTATTTATAATTTACATCTTTTAAAATTTTGATTACAATATATATATATATATATATATATATATATATATATAATTTGCCGTGTTCCCGCCGCACTCGTGTCTCATTTTTTAGAAAATGCTGTTTCCTGCACCCGAGTCCGAGTCCGAGTCCGAGTCTGTGCTTCATAGCTTGCATGTTGTATGAGGAGCTTGCTCTAAAGTTCAACTATTTTTCTATTAATAATTGTACATTCAATTTATGGTTGATCAGTTATGCCAATGATATTCATAATTTCTCTCTGCATTTTTTAGATGTGAGCCAGGCTCCAAAAGCAAACACAGATTTTCTACTAGATCTTTTGTCCATTGGAACAACCCCTCCTGTACAAAGCAGTTCATCTACACCTGACATATTATCATCTGGTCAAGATAGCCATACGACAACCACCACATTAGATGTACTCTCATCGCCTGCAGCAACCGCCACATTAGATGTACTCTCGCATCCTTTACCTGCTGCACAAGCCAACTCTTCTATTGGATCCTCTCCCATGATGGATTTGTTGGATGGGTTTGCCCCTAGCCCATCCAAGCGTGGTAAATTTTTTCTCCACCTCGAAATTCTGTTTAGCTACTATTTTTCTATCCAAATACTGAAACTTATTTCTGTGAACAGGGGATAATGGTCCAGTTTATCCATCTATAGTTGCTTTTGAGAGCACCAACTTGAGGATTACATTTAACTTCTCAAAGGCACCTGGAAACCCTCAAACAACA
>CAOJBK011770320.1:0-14439 GCA_948294925.1 Codiaeum variegatum
ATTTATAGGGTGAAGAACAATGTAGGAGGGGGACACGTGTCGAGCCTGGATACTTTGGCAGCATACCTCTATGTGGGGTCTGACACCTGTCTATTGTCATATCCCCGAACCCCTAGGGTCGCTAGTGGACATAGCTTGTGATGGCTTTGGATTCAATCTTGACTAGATGTTAAAGGCTTCGGTCCGGATCCAAGGATGTCATTGGGGCCGAACCAGGCTGAAGCTGACCCGTATCATATACGTTCAGGTTGTTGGCTTCATCTTCCTAAATGTAATTATTGCAACAAGCCATATTGTAAACGACATACCCATCTGCAGTTTAGTTCACCAGGTTGTATAGGGTTTATTTGTGAAGGATGTCACTTGACAACCATTATAAATTCAAGTGTAAGTGATGATATTGAATGCACGAGGTCTTTGCAATAAATCTTATTTCTGTCATTATTAAGTGTTCAATGATTATGGTGTGCTATCATTCACCTTAGCATCACTCACTTTAGTTTGTTATAACAGAAAACACAACTGGCAGTGTGTGATTAGTTAGTTAGATAATCAGTTTTGTATCTTTGTTTTTCCTGCTTTCTTTCTTGTACTGTGTATAAATGAGCACTTTAAGCTCAATAGATTCTTAAATGAGAAAGTGATCAATTTCTCTCATTCTCTAAAAGTTTGATATGGTATCAGAGCACAATTAAGATTTTATTTTAAATTTTCTCTTGAATTCTTTCAATTTCTTTTTCCTACATTTTCTCAGTAACAAAACAAATTTTTCTTGATTCAGTTTTCTAATGGAAGCAACTATTCTTAATCCAGAGATTGGTGCTACCGATACTCAAGGTAATCCAGCAACAAGAATAGAAGATCTTCCTTTAGCCCCTTCTATTTGCATCTAAACGAGAATCCATCATTGGTTCTTGTTTCCCCTATTCGGAGTGATCAGAACTGCCATTCTTGGGCCAAAGCTATGAAGATGGCACTTATGTCAAAGAATAACTTACAATTTGTTGATGGTACAATTATGAAGCCTAATTCTACTAATGTGAATTATCCAGCTTGGTTGAGATGCAATAATATGGTATTATCCCAAATTCTAAAAGCAATTTCACCATCAATTGCTAGAAGTGTAATTTGGTTGGATAACACATATGATGTGTGGAATGATCTCAAAGATAGGTTTTCTCATGCTGATTCTTTTCATATTTCAGATCTTAAAAGAGAAATTTACACGAATTTACAAGGTGACACCTCTATCATAGATTATTATACCAAACTTAAACTTCTTTAGGATGAATTTCAGAATTTAAGACCTATGCATGTATGTTCTTATGAACCTGCTTGTAATTGTGGTGCTTTGATTGGTGTGAGAAAAATGCAAGAAGATGATTATGTCATTTGTTTTATGAAAGGAGTAAATGATAACTTTTCTACTGTGAGATCTCAGATTATGGTCATGGATCCTTTGCCCTTTATTACTAATACCTTTTCTTTAGTTCTGCAACATGAAAGGGAATTGGTGACTAGTAAGCCTTCTTCTTCAGTACCTATGGCTTTTGCTGCAAGATTTGTTCCACCTCAAAATTCACCATCTAGTTTTCCTCCTAGAAGTTCTTATCTTCAACCTTCTCAACCAAGAAGACTAGTATGTAGTTTTTGTGGCTATACATGTCATACAGTGGAAAGATGTTACAAGTAGTATGGTTATCCTCATGGATTCACTCCTAATTTTAGGCCTCATTTCCAAGCACCTAATGGTATCAATAAACCATCAATTACTACTGTCAATAATTTTGAAAGTGTTTCCACATATGTTCCTTTTTCTCATGATTCTCATTATGATTTAATTGTTTCATAGTCTCAGCCTTCATAGTCTTATTACCCTATAAATTCTTATGTTCTTTCCAATACTAATTCTTCTCAACCTTCTTTCCCTTTCAAATCTTAACAATGTCAACAATTATTGGCTCTTTTACCTACAATCAATAGTTCTACTGGATCACTAATGACAATTGTTCAATCTAATGCTGTCATTTCTTCTGCACCTGGCCATATAGCTTTTGGTATGTCTTTTTCTACTATCAAAGATAAAGATTTGTGGATTCTTGATAGGGGAGCTACTGATCATATTACATGTTCATTAAAGTTTTTTTATTCTTATACACTTGTTTCAAACTATTTTGTTAAACTTCCTAACAAACTGTTGATTCCTGTTCTTCACATAGGCACTATAAAATTCACTAATTCTTTTATACTGCCTAGTGTATTACATGTTTCTGATTTTCATTATAAATTTGATATCCATTAGCTAATTAACCTCTAAAACACCTTATGATCTTCATTTCATTTTTGATATCTATCAAATACAAGATCTAGACAGAAGATGATTAGTTTTGCTAAGCAAGTGAAACGTCTTTACCATTTAATAGAACCATCCTTTCTAATAGTGTTGTCCAATTGAAATCCAGTCAATTCAGTTAATTCTTTTAATCTCTAGCATTTCCGTTTAGGTGGTGTTTCCAACTCTAGCATTCCTCAATTTCAAAAACTAAAAAATGGTATTTATGTTTCTGATTCTCATGTTTGTGAAGTTTTTTCATTAGCTAAACAAAAAAGGTTTCCTTTTCAATCTAGTACTTCTGTATCTACTGATGTTTTCCAATTAATACATGTTGATATTTGGGGTCCAGTTGAGCCTTTTATTCATGATGAATCTAATTTTCTTTCTTTTGTAAATGATTTCTCCAGATTTTTTTGCTTTCTTTAATGAAATCTAAGTCACTAGTAAGACAATTGTTATAACATTTCTATGTTTTTGTTTCAAGTCAATTTCATAAAACTGTCAAAATCATTAGATCAGATAATGTCTTAGAATTCCATATGTTTGATTTCTATAACTCTCATGGAATCATCCATCAAACTTCTTATGTTGAAACACCTCAACAAAATAGTATTGTTGAAAGAAAACATCAACATATACTGGATGTTTCTAGAGCTCTTAAATTTCAAAGTCATTTACTAATGTCGTTCTGGAATTATTGTGTCTCTCATGTTGTTTTTCTTATCAACAGTACTCCTACACTACTTCTTGATAACCTGTCTCTATTTGAAAAACTATATCAAATACCTCATGATCTCACTGATCTTAAAGTGTTTGGCTATTTATGTTTTTCTTCCATTTTAACTAGACAAAGGTCCAAATTTGATCCTAGAGCATCTAAATGTATTTTCCTTGGTTATCAGAATGGTACAAAAGGCTATAGAGTCTATAATCTTGATAATCATTCTATCACTATATCCAGAAATGTGAAATCCTTTGAACACATTTTTCCATACCCTATTTCTTCTAATTCTGATATAGTCTTACCACTTCCATATAATGAAAATGATTCATCTCTCACTTCTATTTCTTCTTCTTCTTCTATTCCTCCTTCACATTCTGGTTCAACCACTTCTTCTGTTGTTCCAGAACATCCTTCCACATCCCATTCTCCTACTGTCACAGAAACTTTACCAGACCCTTCTCCCATTTCTCATCCTATAGAACCTGTTAGGAGGTCATCTAGACATCACTATTCTCCCACTTATTTAAGGGATTATCATTGCAAATTAGCCTCCATTGTGTCTCAAGCTCATTCAATCTCTTCAGCAGCTGTGGATCTTCTTCCAGGTACTCCTTATTCTCTTTCTAAAGTTCTTTCTTACTCTACCTCTACCCTAATTACCAAACCTTTGTTTTCAATCTCACTATAATTTTTAGCCAAATACAATTACTGAGGCCATCAAAGATCCACAATGGCAGCATGCAATTCAAGTTGAGCTTGATGCACTGTCTGCAACTAAGACTTGGGAAATTACTGACTTAACACCCAATAAGCAACCTACAGGCTGCAAATGGGTATTCAGAATTAAATACCATGCAGATGGCTCTGTTGAACTAGATTGGTGGCCAAAGGTTACACATAGCAAGAAGGTATTGATTTTCTAGAGACTTTTTCTCGAGTGGCAAAGCTTACGACTATTAGAGTCTTACTTGTTGTTTCAGCCATTAATAATTGGATTGTAGAGTAGCTTGACATTAACAATGCTTTATTACATGGAGATCTTTATGAAGAAGTCTATGTGAAACTTACTCCAGGCCTTTCTCCTTCTAAACCAAATTAGGTGTGCAGACTTTTAAAGTCTCTTTATGGCCTTAAATAGGCTAGTAGGCAATGGTATGAAAAATTGACTACCTGTCTCCTTGAGAATGGTTTTACTGCTACTCATTCAGATCCTACCTTGTTTTGTAAAAATATCTCTAATCTTTCTTCTTTTATGGCTCTCCTCATTTATGTTAATGATGTCATTCTAGCTGGCACATCACCCTCTGAGATTCAAATAATAAAGGATCTTTTGCATCATACTTTCAAAATAAAGACTTTGGGTCCTATAAGATACTTTCTTGGTTTTGAAATAGCCAGGAGTAACAGAGGCATTTTTCTTTGTCAGAGGAAGTATGCACTACAATTACTTTTTGAAACTGGCTTTCTGGGCAGTAAACCATCTAAAACTCCAATGTTACCTATTAACCATGTTCTTCATTCTACTAGGCAGTCTCTTTTTGATATTCATCAGTATAGAGTTCTCATTGCCAAGCTTATATACCTTACTAATACTAGGCTTGATATCTCCTTTGTTGTTCAATACCTTTCTCAGTTCCTTGATAAACCTATTGACTTACATCTTGAAGCTGCTCATAAGGTGTTAAGATACATTAAAGGATCTCCCGGTTAAGGCATCTTCTTCTCTTCTAACTGAACAATCCAATTACAAGGTTACACTGATTCTAATTGGGGAACATGTTAATTGACTAGAAAATCAGTCACTGGTTATTATTTATTTCTTGGTAAAAGTTTGGTGACATGGAAGTTTAATAAGCCGTCCACTGTTGTAAGATCTTCTGCAGAAGAAGAATA
Source organism: Codiaeum variegatum (assembly GCA_948294925.1). Taxonomy (NCBI): domain Eukaryota; kingdom Viridiplantae; phylum Streptophyta; class Magnoliopsida; order Malpighiales; family Euphorbiaceae; genus Codiaeum; species Codiaeum variegatum. The sequence goes on from CAOJBK011770320.1 coordinate 4,953, forward strand.
TATGTCTCTTGCATAAGCCACTTATGAGATTCAATGGTTATTATATCTTTTGAGAGATTTGTTGCTCCCTCATATTCATCCTGTTCTTTTATTTTGTGACAATCAGTCTGCAATTTACATTGCACATAATTCTGTCTTTCATAAAAGGACAAAACATCTAGACATAGATTGCCATGTGGGTCGTGAAAGGGTAGCTGCTGGTGCTCTTAAATTGCTTCTTGTCAATTCCTCTAATCAACTTGTAGACTTCTTTACAAAACCACTGCATTCAATTCAGTACCATGTATTTCTATCCAAGCTGGCTATTCTTAACATTCACACACTAGCTTGAGGGGGGTATTAAGTGTACTATGCTTATGGTGTGCTATCATTCACCTTAGCATCACTCAATTTAGTTTGTTATAACAGAAAACACAGCTGACAGTGTGTGCTTAGTTAGTTAGATAATCAGTTTTGTATCTCTGTTTTTTCCGCTTTCTTTCTTATATTGTGTATAAATGATCACTTTTAGCTCAATTGATTCTTTAATGAGAAAGTGATAAATTTCTCTCATTCTCTAAAAGTTTGATAGTCATACTATTCAAAAAGGTCACTTTTTGTTTTAAGTGTTTCTATGGATCTCAAACTAGTTTACATTTTCAAGTTTTTCAGCCAAGAAACAAGATAAAACTATATAACAAATTTTAACACCTCAGATTTAAAAAAAAAAAGGCCCTTGCAAAATTCTCTGCTAAAGCCACTGGACGTTTAACGGAACCTTGAGACTGTTTTAAAAAAAAAGGCATTCTCTCATCTTCAAGCATACTTTTTTTTAAATGATTACTTTTTCTTATTATAAATTCCCTTTCTTTCTTTGTGCGCTATTCAAGTCATGCCATTTTGATTGTTGTTGGACAGTTTAAATCTTCTCTATTATTTGCATTTTTTATCTCTTTCTTCTTCTCTTATTTTTGATAATGCTCCAATTTTTTTTTTGAGAAATTATATTGTGCATTGGTGATTCTAACTAGGATTTCCAATTGGAATGGCGAGCCAATCAACTAATGACATGTGTTGATATTTTAAATTAATTAAAACTTTTTTTTGGAAGTTACCTTTTTTTTTTCTCTACTTCTCTTTTCAATTAATTAATTTTCTCTTTCTAATTTTTTTCTCTTCCATTTCTTTAGTTTCTTTTCTTCTCAAAATTTGAGATCATTTTATCATTTTTTTTACTCAATCTTAATTTGTTTTAATATTCAAAAAATAATTTCTGCAAATCATTTTATATAACAAAAATTCTTGGCTATTTGAATATCCTAAAAAGAATTCTCAAAATATATCATATAAAAATTGGTGAAATCCTTATACACTTTTCCTAATCTAATTTTTATTTTGAATGCAGTAACCAATTTATTGTTTTGAATTCTATAATTTATCAATGGCTTTATGGTATTTCTTTCAAATATTTAGATTTCAAAAAAGAATATATCACAATTTTTTACGGCTTTACTTGCAATAAGGATTAAAATTCGACAAATTTTTTCAATTTTTTGTCAGAAATTTTTGATGTGATACGAGTCAGAATAAAGAAGATTAAATAGCTCAAGGGCTTATAGGCTCCCAGAAAATGGCCTAAGAAAGACAAGCCCAAGCCCAACCCATCGAGGAGGGCGTCGAGGAGGGCGTTTTCGGCATGTTTTATGCCGAAGAGACTCTCTAAGTAGGGTCTGCTTCACCAATATGACACAATATTCCTAGGACACATGTCCTCATCTACTTTGGGTCACTTGTCATACTCTCACTTGTGGACCACATGGTACTCTACTTAGATTCCTCCAGTTGGCACTTTAAACAACAAGACAAGTGTCCCAAAGGAATCTAGAAAATACTATAAATATCACATGATAACACACATTTCAAGGTATGCAAGTCTAATCCTAAACAATCCAGAAACCCTAATCCACTGTGTTCTAAGGGCTCTTTAGAGCCTAAGTATTATAAGCCCATTATTTACTTGAATGTTAGAGGGTCTTTGCCAGGCCCAAGGCCTGGCCCTCTTAGCTCACGTTTGATCATTGTATAGGCACCTCAACCCAAGATTTAATTAAGTCCATTCCGAGTTAAGGGAGATAAGAAGTTATTAGGCGCTAATCGTATCAAATTGGCGTCGTATGTGGGAAAAATCAATTAAAAAACTCTTCCTGATATCAAAACAATTATTTTCTCTCCTTTCTTTAAGGATAGCCATATCGAATTTCCTTCCTTGATTCAAAAAGCTTGCACCCTTTAGAAGTTTCAACTATGGAAGACCCTCAAAATACCAGAAATAACAATACTGACGCTTCACCAAGCCACCCCACTAGAAACAACACCCGTGAAACTGCAGCCACTAACACAAATACCACAACCACTCCTAAATTAGCAACATCTTTTCAAGCCTTAGCCGACCTTCTAAGAAACTCACAAATAAATGTAGCCTCAGCCTTCTGACCTTCTCATATAGGAGACACTAGAGTTCATTTTTTATAACGGCCAGAAACAATGGGCTAAAGAGGATGAGGCAATGTCGAAGAAAGCTGACCCAATTGTCATTAAAGCCATCATTGCCAACTATAATGTACAAAGAATATTGGTGGATAATGGGAGCTCCAGTAACTTGTTGTCCTTTGAAGCTTATCAGAAGATGGTGATAAATGGATACGAGCTGAAAGAATTGAAGAATCCATTCCGAACATTGGACAAGACAGAAATCCTAATAGTAAGATATATCAAATTACCCTTCACTATAGGGGTAGCCTCGAAGAGTGTGACGATGATGGAACTCTTTATGGTGGTGAAAATCCCAATGGCTTATAATATCTTAATGGGGAGACTATTGCTCAATGATCTGGATGCAGAAACTAATGTGAGAGGAGGAAGGGTGAAGGTCCCTTGCTAGAGGGGACAAAATTCTGTGTGTATAGTACTCCGAAGAGGTATGCACAATCCATGGGGAGGTAAGATTATAAGACAGAAGGGCTCAGCCATCAGAAGAGTCCTTTATTTCAATGATGAAGAGAATGACAAGCTGAGGAGGATTGAATTAGACTTATTGGATGAACTGAGAGAAGAAATCATTATCAGAACTACAACCTACAAGAGGAGAGCTGCCAATTACTTTAACAAAAAGGTGAAGACCAAAAAGTTTGATGAAGGTAGCTTGGTATTACGGAGCCTCGAAGCCAGTGGCATAACTAGGATTTTTTCAAAGGGGGGTTCATACACATATATATAAATCTGTAATACTAATTTTTTTTATAAAATATAGTTACAATTATTCTTGACGAGATCTCATGGCTTGAAAAAAAGTTTCAATTGTGTCATTATTAATACCATCAAATACATCTTTTTTTTTTATATATGTAACTAAATAATCATTCAAAAATTCATCACTCATTTTATTTCATAAATTGGTCTTAATCAACTTCATTGCTGAAAATGCTCGCTCCACAGTTGATGTTGCCACAGGTAAAATCAGTGCTAACTTCAAAAGAAGATATACTAGTAGATAAATAATATGCTTATTCGTTTCCACTAGTTTCTTTACAAGGTCTCTAATCCCTTTCAAATTAATAAACCTTTCATCTATACACACACATAAAATATAATTCATAAGTTGATGTCTAAGTGCTACAAGTTCAACTACAGAAAACTCCATCAGATAAAGTTCAGCTAATCTCAACAACTTTTCCTCATAAAAATCATGGAAAGACTTAGATGGGCACAAACCAGCAATACAAATAAGTAATTTTGTGTTTACGTTATTAAAACGACTTCTTAACTTTTGAAGTTGCATATCTATAACACCATTAAATAAATCAACTTTATAATAATGCAAGTTGCTAACCTGTGAACTTTTTCGACGCCTTCTTGGAGCATATGAATCTTCCATACTAGGAATATAAATGTCATACTGCTTACAAAATGAAGAAACATCGGTTAGAAAGAGTTCTCATTCATCATCTCTCATATCTTGTAACTTTTTATAGCAACTTTAGCAAGTGACATTTCATTGACAATCTCTTGATCTCTTTTCTGTAACATTAAATTCAAATTATTTGTGATCCCAAAGATCTTTACCATTAAGTGTAGACAAAAGACAAAGTCAAAAGTTTCCAATAGCTCTAAAAGACAATGTGCTTTTGCTCTATGATCTTGTAGTGTGCCATCTCTTTCAATATCTCCAAGGAACTTAATTATAGACGAATACAAGGTCGTGACATTGAAGAGTGAACCATAATGAGAACCCTAACGAGTGTTACCCACCCTTTTAATACCTCTTTCCTAATTTAAACCTCGATCAGTTTCAAGGTCATCATTAGCTAATGATTCCACAACTTTCTATGATTGCTTCTCTCTAAGCTTATCTCATCATTTACATGAAGATTCAATCATATTCAATAATTAAGAAATTAATTCAAAGAAATCATTAATAGCAAAATGGTGCTTTGCAATAATTGCAACTGATGAGCAAAATAATGAAAGTACTATGCATGCTAGTTTTCTCTTATAATCAAAGTTTTTAAACCATTAAACTCACCTCACATATTACTAACTCCATCATATCCTTGACCTCAAATTCGTGATGGACTTAGTCCATGTTCTAAAATCATGGAGTCAATTGCTACTTTGAGTAAGATAGCTAAAGTATCAGTAACATGTTTCACACCAATAAATCTCTCCATAACAAGTCCTTCATTATTCACATATCGCAAAACCAAGGCCATTTGCTCTTTACAAGATACATCACGAGATTCATCCACTAAAATTCCAAAAAAAAAAATCATCTCCAAGATCTTTAATAATAGCATTAATAGTTTTAGTAGCAATAGCATGTACAATATCTTTTTGGATTGAAGGAGAAGCCATTTGTGAATTCTTTGGAGCATTATTTAATACAATGCTACCCGCTTTCTCATTGCGCTCTGCATAAAAATGTAAGAGTTCAAGAAAGTTTTCCTTATTTCTTGAATCTTCATGCTCATTATGACCACGTAAAGGCAATCCTTGTCGTAGTAAAAATCTAACACAATCAATTGAAGCATTTAATTGAATTTGATACTCATTCTTAGCCAAATTTCCCTACTTATCAAAAGTAGAAATAATAGATTGTGACTGCTTCTTCAAATTCTAACACTTTTGAACTGCTAAATTGTGTGCACTTCTAGAATCATGCTCATCTAATCGTGTTTTCTTATTCCAAGCTTTAAACCTTCCACTTACAAAAAAATCATATCCAACTTGACTTTTAATTTCAGGTTTGAATAAATAGCAACACAAGCAAAATGCCACTTTCTCTTTTCTACTATATTCCAACCAATACTTGAAGCTATCGAACTAAGTAGAATTACATCATCGTGCCCTACCTCCAATAATCCTTTCTTGATAGGTATGTTGTCGAGGTTGACAAGGGCCTTTTTAGAGATACGCTCTTCTAACTTCATCCCTTGTGGTTGGATAAAAACTTTCAATTTTTTGTTCCACTACAAAACTTGCCTATACTTAATGGGTAATTTTTTTAAAAAAAATTGGAGTCCATGGACCCCCATTATTTCAAAGTCCATCCGCCCCTACTTGAAGCAGTAGGCCAAAGAGAAAGTATAGGAAAGTTAGCCCCTATATGGGAAGGGCCCTTCAGAGTCCAACAAGTAATAGGCCCCCGAGCTTACAAACTTCAGACTTTAGAAGGCATAGATATACCTCACACATGGAATGCACAACACTTAAAAATGTACTAACAATGATTAGAATCAATGAATTTTAGCCTTCTGAGCCTATTTTGTATTCAATTTTTTAAGACATGCTTGACAGGCAAAAGACCTTCCTGGGAGGCACAACATCCTTGATGAAGGATATATGACCTACTTGACAGGCAAAAGACCTTCCCTAGGAGGCACAAAATCCTTGATGGAAGGTATAAGATATGCTTGACAGGCAAAGGACCTTTCATGGGAGGCACACTATTAGAGTTGTATACCCTAAAGCTTGTACATTTTATATATATATATATATATATATATAATCTTAATCCAACAATGGCATTTAATGTATATAATTTTATTTAAATGATTACCTTCATTTTAATGTTTAACATATATATATTCCATAAGTCATATGGAAGAGAATCTATTCTCAAAGAGTTTGGGAATATGGAGACAAATTCTTTTTGTTATAGACTTTAAAGTATATTCACAGTTATAGGATTATTGGTAAGAACATCATTAATTTGGAAAGATCGTCACCTCGATTGTCATCCATGATAAGTATGAGATACTTATTAGTATGGAGGTAGTAAGTCTCATACTACAGACATATGATATCGTGACAATATGTGGACACTCATAAGATGAGTAAGTCGAACAGTGACATTAGATAATAGATACATGAGTTTTATCCACTAGTCAATATCTTATCATCTAGATCATAGTTGTGCATATAATCCTTAGACTTAAGGTGACATGTTATCTAACATATTGGTGGCTATGGTTTGTTACTACTTACATACCGATGATGTCCAAGTATTGGTATATGGCATGTGGTGGCCATAATAAGTGATATGTTGAGATAAGTGATCCCCAAGAAATGATTCATTAACTGGATAAATAAGAAAGGAATCCTATGACTTCTGGTTATTTTCGATACTCAAATCCTTGGCTAAGGTAGTTAAGATTCACCAAAAAGAGTTTCAAGTATGAATCAGTTTATCGAGATTTAAAACTGAATAGAAGTCATATTATCTAGCATATAAGATTTTACTATTTCATGACCTTAGCTAAGATCCGGAATCCGTAATGAAATGATTCGAGTGCACGACAATTATGATCAAGAGGTCCATGAAATGTCAAGGATACAATCGTCAACATTCATTTCTAATTAGGTAGTCATGATGGGTTATGCTAGACGTCACTCACGACTTATAGGACTAAGTGTGGATTGTGGATTACACACTTGGTGGGAAGAAAAGAGTTTTCTTTATCCCATTGCTAATTAGAACACTAACCTAGTAAGTCACACACCATAAAGAAATTCCCATGAATTGGAATTAAATCATATTGATAATTGATTAAAGATTTTAATTAATTTTTAATAATGATTGAATTAGACTTGTAATTAAATTTATAAAGACCCTAATATGTCTTGAAGTCTAATTTCATAAAGGGATTAATTCAATTATGTCATAGTTTGTATGAGATATAAATGGGCATGACTAAATTGAAATAGACTTAGACAAATCAAAATTAACTCACATGAGATGTCATTAATTAATGGCCAAAGTGATTTCTACTAATTACTTGCTTAATCTAGTTGGTTAATTAACTAATTAAATAGTCAATTGGATACTAGAACAAGCAACCCTTCTTTCTTACTAACTTTATAAATTAAGGAAAGATTAGTTAGAAGTGGTATGGGTATAAGTAGTAGGAATTATCATCTTCTTTGGCTAAGACAAGAATGCTTGGCACTATTTATCAACTTCTTCATTTGAGTTTTCTTTTACGACTTAAAGAGAGAAACTTGAGTATTAGAGAGAGAAAGTTCCAAACACCATACCATTATAGAGAGAGGGAGTTTATCTTTGAAGAAGAGTTCTTCAACCATAAACTCTTCTTCTATTACCTTATGAAGGAGTGTGTGGAGAGGTTTTGGTCCAACAATCCCTAGAGTCTCAAGTTCTCTACAAAGGAGCAAAAACCAAAGAATTTGGGCAACCAAGAGAGCTGGTTCAAGCTTCTTCAAGAGGAAAGGAGACACAAGTATTTGGGAAAGCTTTAGTGTGAGTCGAGTTAGAGGCTTCACACTTGAGGATCTTAATGAATGAGGGAGTTAAGGTATTTGATGCTTCAAACCCTCTCCTAAGTTATAATTGTGCTTTGCATAATAATTGACTAAAAATCCTTGAATGAGATTATGGGTCCAAACCTAGGTTTAGATATTCATTAAAGAGTTTAATGAACAACTAAATCATCCATGATAAAAAGAGTTTTGGCATGGAAACTATTTTACAAAAGTTTTGAAAATAAAAAATCAAACCTTTATGATTTGGGTACCTTTTTGCTTCCGCTACATAACTCATATTTTTCCTTCACACACATCCTTAATGAAGGAAAATAAGACTTGCTTGATAGGCAAAAGACCTTCTCAAGAAGGCATATGCCCTAAGTCAGGGATACTTTAAACCTAAGACGCTTTGGCAAAAGTACCAATAATCCATTTCGAAGGCAGAAAAGCACGACAAAGAAAAAAGCAAGAGGGCTTTAAGAAAAATAATAAAAATTTAAAGTTAAACAAAGCGAAGAAAGCATTAAAGAACCTTCAAAGAAGTAAGGGTGACAAAATAAGAACAATAGAAAGAGAGTAAAATTCCATTTATTTGATTAAAATAGATGATTTACAAAGTGTACAAAAAATTTTACAAAGAATACAAAAAAAAAATGTCTTGGTGAAAGGTTACTGCGAACCTGTACCACCTTCCTCAAGGTATGCATCTTCACCCAAATCTTTGCTTGAAAAGGAAGGAGATCCTTATACTTGTCTACCTCGAAGGTGGGAGAGGAAGGCTGAGGGAGCATGTTCAAATACTAATTGATGGCCAGAATTAGGACTTTCTTCACCTCATGCAATTTGAAGTAACTAGCTTCTTTAAGATTTTTGGAAATTATCTCCTTGACACTCTTATTGTGCCAAAGTATTCCATGTAGCATTTCCCTCTTCATAATGTATTTCTTTAGCTAATCGAAGGAGAATAAATCCTTGATAGCTTGACGCACCCCCTTTGCATGTCTCTTAGCCTAGCCTAACATCGACTTCATAATTTTCTGAGAAAGATGAAGGTTAGGCTGGAGGATATCCTTCTCATCTTGCAAAGTATGGTTCTGAAGTTCGTAGGTAGTTACCTGTTGGTTTCAAAAGGAAACAAGCTCCTTATTTTCTCTCAATTTAGTTTGAAGGTCTTCCAGCTCTAGTAAAGTGTTTTCCCTGTCTTTAATGTCGGTGTCCCTCTCTGACCGGGCACCTTCAAAGTCAGAAGTGGCTTGAGCGAGAGCTTCCTTGGCACTTCAAAGCTCTGAGGAAGATGCTTAAGTAATGTAAAGAGACGATGGTCTTCATCTCTTGATGATTAGAGAGGATAGCATTCACACCTTCTTGGTGAGACTTTACCTTCGTCATAGCATTCTATGGAGACATTAAAAATGTCAATAACAACAAGGGACAAAAATAGACGTCAAAATGGTAATACTAACCTCGAGGACAGAGAGGAGAGTAGATCCTTAAGATAAGATCCCTTTAGAATCAGGAAGCTTCATCCTCTCTTGGAAAAATTCATCTTCCATTCACATCGACATGGAAGGAGGAGGAATCGAGGCTGAAGAGAGGATGAGGATCGACCATGAGAAGCTATTTAGCAGAGTGCTGGGGGTTATCATTGGATCTACGAGTTCCCCCATCTATGCTCTAGTGGTCCTAT
>CAOJBK011770950.1:0-11825 GCA_948294925.1 Codiaeum variegatum
TCAACTGGAGAAGTGTAACAGACAGAAAATTGTAACGTATTTTCCACTTAATTAATGCTCCCTCAGCGAGCCCATGCTCCCTCAGCGAGCCATGCTGGATGGGTAAAAGTCCTTCATAGGGGGACATCATCCTTTGGTTTCTTTTTCCTTTGATTCGAATATATAATAAATACTTTATTGCATATAGAACTCCTATCATGATTAGATAATAGTTATACAAGAAGTTAATCACACAATACCACAGAAAGATGAAAGCCACATTCAATCAAGCCTCAATTCTATAGAAGAAACAAGGTAAATCAAACAAATGAAAGCAAAATAAAGCTTGAAAGAATATAAACACAAATACCACAAAGAAAGGTAAAACTCATTTTATTGATTAAAAATGACTTACAAACTTGTACATGAATACAGATATACTACAAAGCCTAAAGTGCGAAGTTGCACATACAAACTAAAGCCAGAGTAAATAAAAAGGCAGCCTGTGCAACGAACCCCCAATAATGTCAATAGCAAGGAGGACGCAAATGACAAGAAAGGTTCGACCACAAGCTCCTAGTTGTGCTCGACACATGAGGACGTCCAGCGAGGAACCTCCAAAGAACGTCAGACACAAGAGAACGAGTATCCTCGATCTCTCAACAAAGCTCAACTCAAGAGGGAGTTCTTCGATAAGCTCCCAATTAAGACGAAGATGGGGAAGATTTTTGTCACCTAGCTTCAAGGTGCCCCCAATTCCGGCGAACGTGAAGAATAATTTTGACACCTACTCTTAAAATTTATGGGCATAAGATAAAGTCTCTATCCGTTCGGATACCAGGCCCACCACTCACAACCCCAATTTTGGATTTCATGGGAATGGTATCTCTCATGCGCAGCATGATGGTATCAAAGGCACATCCAGGGAGAATGAAGATTGAGCAAGCACATGAAAAGAGCAAGCTTTGCAGAAAGTGAGATGAGAAATGAGTCACAGCAAAAGGCCTTTTATAGGCAGAGTTCAAAGCATTTATGAGCCTGGGAAAGCGAAGTCATTTATGGTTATGGGAAATACAAATATTTATGAACGTGGAAAATTGAAGTCCAAGTGGCGTACCTGGGAAATAAGAGAAATTAAATGCTTATTATGGTTATTCTTGACTGTTTCTCCATCATTATGGGAAATGCGCTCCCACGTGTCAAGCAAGTGGGATAGCTTTAAATGGATGGTAACGGTCTCAGCACAGAGCAAAGATAAGACTAATAGACAGAGATACTGAAGCAACATTACAGCCTGATCACTAGGTATTCCATCAGCAAGCCCTTCTTCCATCAGGGAAGTCGAAGCATCAACCGACAAGTTCTACTCAGCACTTTTTGAGCTACCAAGCCTTCAAGTGCTACACTTCAAGGGGACAATTGATACTACCTCGCCTTTGGTCTGGTTCGCTCCCAATAAGTCTAGTTGAATTCACACCGAACCTGCTCCACCCAGTCCAGGCCGAACCTTAAATACAGCTTCGACTTGTCCTCTAGCGACCTTCGGGGTTCAGAACGTCACAACAGACAGGTGTCGAAGGCCCCATGGAGAGGTACACTGACAATGCATCGCAACATGCCACGTGCCCCCTTGAACAGAGTTTTCACACCATATAAATACATGCATCCATAACCTGAACAAGGTAAGACAAATCTATCCTCAAAAAAGCTCTCAACTATACATTGTTCCGTTCGTGTTTTAACCCCTTCACTGACTTAAGTATCGGAGGGTTATCGCCGGACACAACGTCCGACACCTCTGACTATTTGTTATTCTGTGTAAGTCCATTCAAACTCAATTAGAGTCTTTCCATCTCAGCGTGATCAAAATCAGCACGCATCATATGGGTATTTTATCTTATTGTTGCACAATTGTTGACTTGGACACCTTATGGCTCTACGCAGGTGCTAGGTGCAGGCATAATTCTTTTGAATATTGCATGATCATTATGTACATGTGGTTGGTTCATATTGGATTAGCTATGGAATGGAATATGCCGGTGCTACTATGGTCATTAATTAGTTTTTTTTTTTTATCATTTGTTGAGTGTTGGGAATTGAAATGGTTTAATGTGTTGAATGGTGCTTGTGTTTTTATTTTAATTATTTAGGCCATTGGTGTGGGGCCTGTTCACATCCTTGATATCTTAGTTCTAGGATGGACTTTTTATCAATTTGGATGATTTGACCAAATCTGTTTTTTGCCTTTTCAATAAAATAATTTTCTACTTATAAAGAAAAAATCAGAATTCTACATGGTTTAGAAGCCTCACAAATGCGTGGCTTGCTTGCTTTCAGAAAAAACAAAAAACTAATAAGTGTATAAAAAGTTAATTGCACCAGTAGTATTTTATAATTTTATCACCAGGTATTGCAAAATGTTGTCAAATTTAGGGTAAACAAGCTCATTAAGCTTGAAATAAATTTATTTATTAAGCATTCTTGTAATTTTCTTAATATTTCTGATCATCTTCGTAGATAGAGGCAAGAATTTTCTTGAGGCAACAGTTGAAAGCCAATGGTCGTTCTATTGGAACAAGGTGGCCTGCCTTCTCTATATGATGGAATGTTGCTTTGCCTTTCAATTGCCTGCATTCATTTCATCAATTAAACATATTTGCATAATTGAATTTCAAGCCAATAATAATATACAACAAGAAGCACAAATACATACATTTTCAAGTTATAAGCAACTTCCATATCGAAAATTCTGTCATTTTCTCCCCACAATAGATGTATATATCCTGCGATCAAATGAAAATGTTTTTAGAAAATATAAGCACATACTTATTTAAGAAAGAATAAGAGGGTTAAATAGTTTAAGTTATTTCTTTTATTTTGTTTATCATCCTACCTGAGAATAACAAGGGATGACAAAGTCTTTGTCCCTCGTAATTAATACTTGGAGAAGTTCAATTCTCTCCTTCCTATGGTCAAAGAAGACCTGCAGATAATAATAATAATAATAATAATGGAAAACATGGATGTTGCTTGTTTGACTTACTCTTATGCTTATCATCTAATCTGTATGATTTGCCTGGGCTAGATGTCAATTTACATGGATTAATCGACAAGATGAGGCTACCAAGGTTTGGAGAAGAATTGATAGAGCTCTTGTCATGTCTTGTTGGCTATCTTACTTTACAAACTCTTTTTTCAATAATCTATCCCTTGAGATATCATATCATAGTCCCACATTAATACATTCTGAAAGTGTTGTTGCTCCTACTAAAAGGCATTAAATTTTAGACTATGTGGGCTGAAAATGATCAAGTTCTAGCAATTGTCAATGATGCTTGGAATCATAGTGGTAAGAGAAATTAGATGGTTCGACTCTACTAGAAGCTGCATTTTATGAGGAAAGCACTAAGATGACTAAGTTTTGTTCATTTTTCTGACATTTCTCGGAGAGTATAAGAATTTTGAGGGAAAGATGATTAATTCAACAAAGTTTACACCTAGATCCTATGAATCAGTATCTTTTGGGGGAAGAATAGGTTTATGTTGGTGACTTGAGGTAGTTGCTTCATTGGGAAGAATCTTTATATAGACAAAAGACAATAATTAACTAGATAGAGTTAGAGGACTTTAATACTACATTTTTTTCACAATTCAATGAAATAGAGATATGACATCTGTGGAGCTGGTGCTTTAGTACCCTCGCAAGCCAGTTTCTTTTATGAGGTTAAGGCTGCTTTATTTTCTACTAGTAATGACAAGGCAACTAGGCTTTATGGTTTTAGTAAGTTTTATTCAAGAAAATATGGAATATTACAAGGACTTCAATTATTAAAGTTGTGCAAACTTTTTTCGTTGCTGGTGCAGAAGCTAAAGAGTCATATGAAACTCTAATCACTCTAGTTCCTAAAGTTTCTAATCCTTCAGGACCTAGTGATTTCAGGCCCAGACCATGTTACAATATCATTTAAAAGTGTGTAATGAAACTATTTCTAGTAGACTTTAGAAGCTCTTACCTTTCTTAATCAATCATGCTCAATTAGCATTCATCTCTAACAAAAAAGATCATACATAACATACAGCTAGTACATGAGTTAGTCTAGAATTATCAAGCTCTAGGCACAAGGAATGATTATGCTTTCAAAAATGATCATAAGCAAGCATTTAATTCAATTAATTGCCTTGAGGAAATCTTGATTGGTCTTCATAGTCCTAATTTTTTTTTTATATCGTGTATAATGAAGTGCGTCAAATGCTCTTCATAAGCTTTTTTCATCATTTGATAATCCTGAAGGATCCTTTCATGCTATTAAATTATCAAACATGGCAACCCTTTATGTTAGTCTCATGAGTTAGTAATTTACTTTTAAAGATAAAAAAAACTGCGATTTAAATTGTAAATTAGCTAACGTTGCAAGTGTTTACATATGGAAACTAATACTTTTAGTTGAGTAAAGTGCATACATATGAGTAAGTAAAATTAGGACCCTGTAACAAAATAAATCAAATAAAGTATTTTTTAAAAAATATCATATTTTTATTTATATACATATATATTTGAGTTGATTATTAAATTATAAATAATATGAGAGAAAGAAAATATAAATTGGAGCTCTTTTTTATTTTTTATTTTTAAAACAATAAACATAAATAAAAATATGACGTTTTTTAAAAATGTGTTATTTGATTTATTTTATTGTAGTGATATTAGCTTACCATTATATCTTAGTCTCAAGTATCTTATTACTTATTGTTAAGTGGATCAATCTTATCAAGTTGCATCTAGTCTTGTCACATGTACTAAACCTAGTAAGATTAGTTTTGAATTTCTAAACATCTAATGGTTTTAAAAAAATAAAATTCTTAAGTTGACTAAAGTGATATCCATCTTACATATGCATTAAAAATCTTTTACTTTTTCATCTTTTCAATCGCTTAATTACTGTTGAATAAGCAAAATTGTCCACCTATAAGAGACAGTCTTCGATTGCGCTAACAACTTTGTGTCAGCCTGTCAGATGTAATACGATAAAAATATGACAGTTTGACTATTAGAAACAATGTCAACTAGTAGTTATTAAACTTTTTTTATCTTGTTTTGAAAACCTCATCTCCAGCTATTTTCTTGAAAGCAACAAAAAAAAACCCACATAACTCCTTGGCAAGTTGATGCAGAGAAGAGAGCTAGACTGGTTTGACCTTTAAAGTTTTCTAAGTGTTGCATTATAGCTTCAATCACTTTCTCTAGAAAACACATTTTTTCATCTCTTCATATTTAATAAATGATTTTTGTGTATTGAATTCTTAAACTCAATAAAACATTTACTTCATTAAAATCATTAGCTTGAGTTATGTTGAAAATCTTTTCCTTCATTAAAAATTCTCTCTTGCATTCAAGTCTTGGTCCATATAGAAAGTTTGGTAATGAAAAGTTTGGTTCTTTGATATCTTATATTTCAAAAGTTGTAAAAGGTTCTCATGTACCTACAGTTAAAGCTTGTGGTTGCTGTAAGGGGCGTCATAGTTGCCTAGTAAAAAAGTTTGTGAAATTCATCTGCTACTGATAGTGGGTGAATAAGTTTTCAGAAGCCTATGTGAAATTATAAGGGTCAATATATTCAGAGGAAGACTTAACTGAGGTAGGTGTCTAGCGGAATAGACAATTATAAGGCTTGATCTGGCTAGATTTAAATAAAGCTAATACAGTAAAACACTCAAGGTGGGATCCTTAGGGACTTGGTGTAGGCGTCAGTGTCGAACCAGTATAAATCTCCATGTTGCTCTATATTTTTTCTTTTACGTGCACTTTCTTAGTTTTCATTTTCAGTCAACTTTGCATCTGAAACCTCATTTCATATTTAAGCATCTTAAGACATTCTAGACTGCATTTCATGTATTGTTGTAAAATGAGATATAAGTTTTAAATGATAATCCTTAAGGCTACAAACTTTTTATCATGTTATCCAACTTACTGCTAAGATTATCGGTAGCATATTCATATGTACAAAACCAGATAACTGAATGGTCAATTTCAGGGAATAGATAGAAGATTCTAAATTAGCTATATAGGCACTTGAGCAATGGCCAAGATATAGCATCTAAATATTTCATATTGATCAATCAGATGAATATTATTAAAAATGAAAAGACTGGCACCCAAATAGCACCCAAATCACCTTCAATAGTCCAAATCAATATTATTGAAAAATGAAAAGAATCCAATTACAAATAAAGAATATAACCCAAAAAGGGGAAAGGGAGGTAAAAAACTAACAAAATCTATAATTATACATGCCCAAAGCATCATGAGAAAATAAAGAATCACACTTTGTAGGAAAAGTATTCCACCACATTGATTCAAGTAATGATATAGCCATAGAAGCCAATTTATAGGCAATACCATTACTCTGATGGAAAGTGTGACTAATCTGAAAGACCTTATGTTATAAGAGCAACAGACAATCAGACCATTCCTTAAGATGCCGCCATGGAACATGAAAGTTCTTAGAGTTCACCCACTTAATAATGAGTGAGGAATCATGCTCAAACCAAATAGAAAAAAGATTACGTGAGTGTGTGTAATTAACTGATGTAATAAAAAGCTTAAGTTTAGCTTTAAAAGTAAATTTAGAACCTAATGGAATAGTAAAAGAACCTACAACATAACCATTAGAAATTATAAAAACACATCCACCTCCTGAAAGACTTGGATAGCCTTTAGTCGCACCATCCGAGTTACATTTGAACAAGCCTGAAGGAGGAGACATCCGTTGAACCTCGAGCATAAACATTTCAGCATAAAAAGAGTAGAGGCCGAATTGTCCATAAATCCACGCTTGAAGGTTTCAACTTCCTTAATGAATTTAGAAAGCATTTTAATAGAAACACCAATAGGAATGAGACTATCTTTAAAAATAACTCGATTTCTTTCTCTCCAAAGTAACAAAAAATGAGTAAAATACCTAACTTTCCAAAGAACTAGTAATTGAGAACAAAGAGAGTCATGCATAGCGAGCTATGAAGTTCTGAAAATGAAGGCAAATTGAGATTTGAAACCTGAAAAATGCTTAACAATGCTCTCCATAAAGCAGCAACTTATGAACATGTAAGAAAAAGATTTTCCTCATCATCCAGACCAGCATAGTAGAGGCAACAACAAGAGGAATGAACCAAACCTTTCTTCTGCAGTGCTGAAGTAGTAGGCAAACGATGATATTGTAAGCGCCAGCCCTTTATAGTGACAAGTAGTGTCTCCAAAGCTCTCTCTCTCCCTTAAGCCACTTTAGAGGAGCTTCCATGATAAAAAGAGTAAGCTAACTTACAATTAAAACAACCATTTGAAAAGAATCTCCACATAAAAGTATTGATATAAGGAGAATAAATAATGGCAGATTAGAGGTCAGCAGCTATACCAGGAAATAAGCTACAAAAAAAGGCTGGGAGGTGCCAAGAACCATCCCAAAAAAATCTGAAATTAAAGCTCTTAACCGTTTGTAAACCCTATTGGGAATGCCACACTTTTCAGCAATGAAGTAGCCTATAAATTTTAAGTCCAAAAATTAAGATTGGAATTCCAGCAAGGAGACCATTGAGAGGATGATTAAAAATCAATAAAAATTTCCTTGATCGAGCACCATATAAAGGAGCAAACATAAGAGGCCCTTGGCTGCTTATTAGGATAAGTGAAACACTTACAAAGAAAAGAATAATTGAGGTATCCGAGAAACATACTTTCCAAGCTACCCAACTAAAGAGAGCTTTATTAAGCAATGTAATTTCACCCAATACACCTCTCATCAATAGGAAGGCAACATGAGTCCTATTTAACCGGAACCAACTTCTTTTTCTAAATGTTACCAGTCCAAAGATAATTCTGAATTCACTTTTCCAACTCTTTTAACAGCGAACTTAGCCATTTATAAATCATAAAAGAGTGTAAGAGTGAGCCATATACAACAAATTAAATTAGGAAAAGATAATCAGACATAAACAATGAGTTCCCCTTTCAACTATTAAGCTTGCTAATGATCCGATCAGCTATGGGGGCAAAGAAATCTCGCTTTTGGATCTCCAATGAAGATCAAAACTCCTAAGTAATTAAAGGGAAAAGTTCCCAGCTGCATACCCACAAGAGACTGAAAGGCATGAACATGATCAATAAACATAGAACTGTAAAGAAAGAGCTCCAATTTGGACCAATTACTGAACTGGCCAGATAGAGCCCCGTAATGCTGAAGAGTGCAAACCAGAAGCTGCAAGTTTGCCTTAGAAGCCTAAAATAACAAGAACATCATCAGCATATAACATGTGCGACGGACAGGCCAAGTTGCTGCTGCAATACATGCTAGATATGGCACCAGAATGGAAGAGATGGGAGAGTAATCTACTCAATTAGTCTTCTGTAATGAAAAAAAATAATAGGAGACAAGGGTCCCTTTGTCGTACCCCATAAAAAAACTAAAAAGAAACTTCTTGACGAGCCATTAATCATAATCGAGAGGTGAGATGAGCTAAAAATAACATATAGTAAATTGTAAAAATCATCCGAGAAACCAAAACACGAGAACACTGCCAAGATGAAGTTCCATTCCCTATAATCAAAAGATTTACGAATGTCTAATTTGACAACCATGTTAAACCCCTCCCCTCTAACATTTAGAGTCCAGCTGATTAAAATTTTTAGAAGCTACCACTATACAGTGCTCAATGTGTCTCCCTTTAATTAACCCAAACTGATTACCACTGACAATTCTTGAGGCAATACTACTTAGCCTTTCCACAATAATCTTCAAAATGACCTTGAAGATGAAGTTTCTAAGAATAATTAGAAGAAACATAGAAATCTCATAGCCCCCTCAGACTTGGGCAAGAGCACTATAAGATTAGAGTTGAGACCTGAAAAAAATTTCTTGTAGTAAAACAATATTACACAGTTGACCAAAACTCTTTGCTAATAAAGGACCAATATGTTTTGTTAAAATGCCTCGTGGAGCCATTCAGGCTTGGGGCACTATCAGGATCAAGGCTATGAACAGCACGACAAACTTCTTCCATAAAAGGAATGGCAATTAGTAATGAGTTTTCTTCACCAGAAACAAGAAAAGGGATAATGTCATTGACTGGGGAGAAATCCTTAGGAGAATGAACTGTTGAAAAGAGAGTCGAATAGTAATGAATGACATGATCTTTAATAATCGCAAAGTCCCTTGAGAGGATGCCATCAATCGATAAGGAGGAAAGGGGTCCCTGAGAAGACCACCTAAACAAGAGAGAGTGAAGAAACTTTGAGTTTCTATCACCTTAGTGTAGCCAATGAATCCTACTCTTATCCTTAAGAAGAGATTCCTTCCTAGCAAGATGAGCCGCAAGTAGGTTATTGGCAGCTAGCTCTTTTGTGTGCAATTCTTCAGAGAAGCCCATGGATTCTATGTCCTGTTAAACTTGAAGCACTTCTTGCTTAACATTAGTGATTAAAATATCAAGATGGATAAAGGTTTCTTTGTTCAAGGTGCGTAAAAAAACTCCAAAGCAGCTTAAGCTTATGCATCATGGCAAACATGATGTTGCCATACACTTTAATATTAGCCTAAAAATGAGAAACATTAGGCAAGAACTCCTCGTGAGAAATCCACATAGAGAGAAATCTAAATGGCCTTGGGACATTAGAATGATTTTGACAAGGGAGAAGCATAGGGTTATGACCAGATTGATGGCGTACAAAAGCATTACACTCAATATGTCTCCAAATTTGAAAAGAACAATCATTACCAAAGGTTCTGTCAAGTCGAATATCAACACGAAGAGAACCATGCTTATTGTTAATCCAAGTATACCAAGGTCTCTTGGTCTTAAGACAAGAAAGGGCACAATCATTCATAGCCTGGAGAAAATCCTGACATGAGTTATTACTCGAAGGACGGCCTGTTTTCTCATGGGAAACAAAGCAAGCATTGAAGTTGCTCAAAGAAAACTATAAATCATCAATGAGAGAGGAAAGGTAATTCATTTTAGCTCACAGATGACGCCTGATAGAGGTTTATTGAGAAGCATAAATGAAAGAAATATACTTCCATTGGTTATCAAATATCAGCTGAATGGTAATTTGTTGATCAGAGCTCACAAAAAGATCAACATTCCCCACACCAACTTTATTAAAAACTAGCAGCCAGCAATTAGGAGGAGAGGCATCATTTAAAGCGACAAGAGAAAAATCCAAAGCATTCAAAAAAGAGTCAGCAATAGAAGTGAAAGGAATCATAGGCTATACAATACAAACCAACAAAGGATCAAGAGAATAATAAATATTAAATAAAGTGTGTTGGGTATTAGGATTACCCAAGACCCTACAATTGCAGGAAAAAAATAATCATCTAAAATGAGTTGAAGAAACTACCCTTGCCAAAGGTCTATTACCTGTCAAAGTAGGAGCATTTTTCTTCCTAGGCTTGTTCTTCTTTTTAGTTATGACCTCTTTCCATTCATTAGAATTATCAGCTATGTCAGCCTAAGATTTATTGCCAACCTCTTACAACTCTTTCTTCGCTGAACTGCATAAGTTGTCTGCAAAGAAAGGATTAGAGGGGTAAGATGCCTCAGCCATATCAGTAGCCAAAACGGGGCAAGCGACTATTGGTGAAGGGTGAATATGGAGTCGCACAGCGGAATCCGGAAACAAAAATTCAGCACTGTCCAGCAGCATTACTGGACAGAGTGCTGCTGGACAGCAGCTCCAGTAGTTCTATCCAGCAGCTCTGCTGGACAGAATGCTACTAAACAGCAGCTCCAGCAGAACTACTGGATAGCAGCACTGTCCAATGTAAAAATTTGTTTGCAAAAATCCGATGTTACTCGATTTTTGGTTTTCAAAACTTTTATGAAACATTTACCATGCCAAAACACTTTTGATATAGTTGGGTTTAGATATTTATTAAACTCTTTAACAAATTACTAAACCCTAAGATGGACCCCTATTCAACATCAAAGATCTTTCCAATTATTATGCAAAACACAATAGAAATAAAAAAGGGTTAGAACGTATGAATACTTCTCACCCTCCTTCGTTAAGCTCCGCAAATGTGAAGCCTCTAGCTTGAGACATACCAAGCTTTTCCCAAAACGTTGTTCTCTAACTCTTTTCAAGAAGCATGAATCCTTCTCTCATTGGAATCACCCAAATGCTTGATTCTTGCTTCTTTACTTAAAAACTTGAGACATTGAGGATTACTTTGGACTTGATGCTCCATCACACTCCCTTCCCAAGGGTTATTGAAAATAAGTTTAAGATTGAAGAAGTATTCTTCAATTTAAACTTCCTTTCAAATTTTGGTGTGAATATGAAGCTTTCTCTCTCTAACTCTTAGAGAGCTTCTCTCTCTAAACCATTAGAGAAGAAGATGAATAGTGAATATGAAACTTATCATCTTAGGCAAAAGATAACAACCACTTCATTTAAATACCCACACATATTATCATTTAATCTCACCTAACATAAAGCAAGATAAGTGATGGAGATGGGTAACATGTGCTAATACCCCTTTGGCTCAAATTGACTAATAATTAGTCAAAAAAGTCAATGTAATTAGCACATGAAATTAGTAGGAATCATCTTTGCCAAATAATTAATCACATCTCATATAATTAATTATCATCTTAGTCCAAAGTCATTTCAATTAGTCATACCCATTTGTATCTCATACAAACTAAGACGTAATTAAAATTTTCAAATGTGTTCTCAACCAAAGTCCAAAAACAATCCCTAAGGTCACAAATTCTCAAGCAAGAAGCAAGAACCAATAAATTGGGCAACCAAAAGAGGGTTCAAGTTTCTTCAAGGAAGAAAGGAGACACAA
>CAOJBK011771803.1:0-14547 GCA_948294925.1 Codiaeum variegatum
TGATCTTTACCAATTGTATTCTGAATATGAAGTCCTGTATGGCAAACCTCCTTCTCCCTTTCAATCTAATTCATAAAGCACTATCAGTAATGGAAGCTCCTTTTCTGTTTCTTCCTTAGATTCAATGTCCCTTAGAGCAAATTCAATGTCCCTTAGAGCAAAATTCCAACAACATAAGAGGGAAATAGGAATGAGTGGAAGTAAGAAATCTGAGCTTGATATATATTTGAGTGAGGAGACTATTGATGGTAGTCTAGATATCCTCAAGTGATGGAAGCATAGCTTTGCTAGATTTCCAATCCTTTCTAAGTTAGCTAGCAATATCCTCTATGTCCCTATGTCCATAGTAGCCTCTGAAAGTGCATTTAGCACTAGTGGTAAAGTTCTAGACTCATTTAGGAGTTCTTTAACTCCTAGAATTATGGATGAATTGGTTTTTGGACATGATTGGCATAGACCTTTAAGGAAGCCTTTAATCATTGAAGAATGCCTATATGAGCTTGAAGAGATTGAACAAGGTGGAAGCTTACTTGTAATCTCAATTTTTTTTCCATTACACTTTATGTTTTTGGTTTAAATCTTCATTAAATATATGCAGATTTACCTAATGTTGGGTTAGGTCATTTATTGTTGGAGGCTGCTAATTTTTTCACATGGTTTGGTTACTGCTTATTTTAAGTATTATTATGTTTTTATTTTTTTCTAATCTGTTTAGTATCATTGATTTTGAAATTGGGGTCCCAATAATCCCTTGTGCAAATTTTTTGTTGCTGCTTCAGTACATATTATTTTTTTATTTTTACAAAGGATCAACATATATACCTATTATTTAAGTTTCTTTATCTTAACCTTCTTCTTTTTTCTGGTACATATACTTACTTATTTTGCAAACTGCAAATATATGCCATGCAATCATCACTTAAATGAAACTCTGCTTTCTTATGTGATCTTGGTAAGTTATCTAATAATCTATTTTGGTAGTTGGTTGGTTATTCTATTGGCATTGGGATGAGTCAGTAACCACATAGGCAGTTTGCTTTGTTTGCTGCATCTTTGCATAATGCATGTACATTACATATTTATGTTTCTTTTATTGCATCCATACTCGTTTGTGTTTGGGCAATGATGATGAGCTTCCTTCCTATTTCATGAATAAGTTTTCTTCAAACTTATATTGGCGGGGTAATATTGAAATATTTTATGTTTCAGTGATGCAGCCATATATATTTGAATTGCATCTTTGATTGAATTATATTTCTTCTGAACAACCATTTTATGTGCATTGGGCTATGATGAGGCTTCTATCTATGACTCTATTTCAATGTATTGAATTTTTTTATGGTGGGGTAACACTGATTTATTTAGTGATGTAGCCAACACAATTTAACTGTATTCTTCATGTTGAGACAAAAGCACTTGAGTCCACCTGTTTGCATTCTTCAGGTTGTTTTTTAATTTTCTTTTTTGATTTACAATACTAACTTAATTTGTTTGTGCATCATTTTTTTAATATTTTGCAGGCAGGGAGCTTAAGACCACCTCCAATATTCTTTAATTTTTTTGTCTTAACTACTGATTCCAAATTGTAGCCAATTTTTCTATGATTTGTAATATGTAGTTAGAACATAGAAACTTAGTATATTTAAAGTCATTATTCATGTTGAATGATTGTAATTAATACTTTACTTTATATTTTACATTTAACATATATTTTTTTCAGTATTTAACAATGTTAGTAATAGAAAATAACACCATATGTAAAAAAAAAATTATGATTTATTATAGTTTTTTTTAATGTTTATAAAATATTTAGGCCTCTAATTATTTAGGTCTGGCCTATAAGTCCTATATCTGAATTAACCAAACGATTTAACCAATCCTCGAATTAAAAAAATGGTTAAAAAAATTTCAATTTTCTAATTTTAATGGTTTGGTTAATTTTTTTTTAAATGATAGGTCAATCGGTTAAGAGG
Source organism: Codiaeum variegatum (assembly GCA_948294925.1). NCBI lineage: Eukaryota > Viridiplantae > Streptophyta > Magnoliopsida > Malpighiales > Euphorbiaceae > Codiaeum > Codiaeum variegatum. Next base: position 1,974 of record CAOJBK011771803.1, read on the forward strand.
TTTTCCTGGCCGAACCGTCCGACCCAGCCGACGCCCATCCCTACTCATAGGCAATCTTCTAACCTATGAGATGGTCCTAACTAAGAGAGATGAATCAGAAGCTAAACAAAAGATGACAATTGCATTACCTGCCGAATCCGACTCATCAGAATCAGATGAGATGGTTGCTTTAGCGAGAAAAATTAATAGATTTTTGAAGAAAAGAGGCAACTGATACTAGAGACCTAATAGAAGAGAAAAACATACAAAAGGAGAATCAACAAAGAAAGACTGCTATGAGTGCAACAAGCTTGGTCAGACTAATTGCCCAAAGCTGACAAACACTACCTCTAAAACGAATTAGAAAGAAGTATTGGTGACTTGGAGCAAAATAGAATAGTCTCAGGCATCTGATGACAATTCAGATGATGATGAGAAAGCTAATCTCTTTCGAATTGTCAGCTCAATCAACATTCCTAAAAAAGAGGAAACCCCCAAGTTACATCTTTCTGACTCAAATGCTGAAAATGATATTGATAATGCTTTTAGTGAGCTGTATAGTAAGTACATGTGCCTAAAGAAAGTTCATAAATCACTAAAATAAAAATTATTGAGATTTCATTTGAGTTATCGTTAATTTTGGAATTCAATCATGATCTTCACAATGAATGTATGAAAAATGTTTTTTTGATGGCCAGCATTAGGAAGTTAAATGATGACCTCTCACATTCATTATTCCTAAACATTAGCCTGGTCAAATCAAATGATCAGCTAACTGATGAGAACATGAAATTATGTGAGATGCTTAGGTTTGATAGCATCCTAATGACAAAGTTGAAAAATAAAAGAGATGAATTCTCTCTTATTTTTCAAAATAAAAATCTATCATTAATCAAATTAATTCACAAGAAATTATTGATAAAATTGTTTCATCTGATGTTGCATCATCTTCACATGACCTGAACCACTTAGTTGCCAGCTAGGTGCCTAATCAAGGACCTAACAATATTTCAAAATTAAAATTCAAGAGAGCACTGAGTGGATTGAGATATGGGTTCCCAAGGGAACTAAACCTGCTAAGTTATCAGGGCCCAACATAGATTAAGGACATAAATTAACCTAATTCATTACATGTGTGCTTGAGAAGAAAAAGAAAATTAGAGGACTGACATGTTAACAGCTATTTCTCAAAGCATATGATAGGAGATAAATCTAAGTCCTCCAAGCTAGACAAAACCAATCAAGGATATCTGAAGTATAGGGATAAGAGCAGAGCTAAAATTATTTGAAAAGGAACAATCAAGTCCAAGTCTCATATCATTGATGTTTCACTAGTCAAGGGACTAAAGTATAACCTACTTAGTGTTAGCTAGCTATGTTACAAAAATAGGTGATTCTTCTTTGAAGCGACCTATGTTGAGGTTCAGTCAACCATCGATGGCAGTACCATATTCATTAGTTTGCGTATAGGTAACATATGTGTTATTGATTTAAATCATTAGAATTTCAAAGATGAATGTTTGATCTCCATTAAGGACAATAATTAGATATGACACATGTGGCTAGGGCATATTAATATGCAACAGATCGTTAAGCGAATTAGCAAAGGTTTAATCAATGGCTTGCCTCAAACAAAATTTGAAAAGGACCATGTATATACGACTTACCAAAAAAGAAAACAAATTAGGTCCCTTTTTTAAGGCAAAGTTAGTGGTTTCTACCACTAAGCCAGTAAAACTCTTACACTGTGACTTATTTGGGCCTACAACACCTAGTAGTCTAAATGGAAACAACTATGCATTTGTAATTGTAGATGACTACTCAACGTACACATGAGTATTATTTCTTTCTACTAAAAATGAGACCTACTCATAATTTATTCATTTTTGTAAGAAAGTATAGAATGATAAAGGCTATACAATTACCACTATCAAGAGTGACCATGGTGGAGAATTTAAAAATGAGATGTTTAACTCCTATTGTAAGAACCATGGGATCACATACAACTTTTTTACCCCTAGAATACCTTAATAAAATGGAGTTATGAAAAGGAAGAATAGGACATTAAAGGAGATGGCAAGAATGATGCTTAATGAATGGTCACTTCATAAGCACTTCTTGAAGAAGGCAACCAACATAGCCTGCTACATACTAAATAAGACCCTAATTAACCCCCCAATGGATAAAACTCTATATGAGCTATGGAAGGGAAGAAAGCCTAACCTCTCTTACTTTCATGCATTTTGTTGTAAATGCTTTATATTAAACAACAAGAAAGATTATTTGAGAAAATTAGATTCAAAATCTGATGAAGGCATATTTCTTGGATATTCCATATCTAGTAAAACATATAGAGTTTTTAATAAAAGAAAATTAACTGTGGAAGAATCCATGCATGTTGTTTCTTTATAAATCTAACTATTTGAGTAAGAAAATTTTAAAAGATGATATAAATGAGACAGTAGCAGAAAAGAAAGATGAAGTGGTTAGTGACATAAGCAAACCAAAGGAGGAACATGAATCTTCTTATCAACAAGATGAAGAAAAGGAAGGTGATTAGTCACTTAATGAAAATGATCAAGTGCTTAATCTAGAGTATCAGTTGCCTAACCAAGGTGATCAGTTGCCTAATTAGGAAACTGATCTGCCCAAAGATTAGAACTCCTATAGGGATCATCCACAAAGGTACATCTTAGGAAGTCCATTAGAAATAATGCTTACTAGTTCAGCATTCAAGAAAATCCATGGTGATGTAGCCTTTGCACAAATTGAGCCTAAGACATGCAATGAGGCACTATTTGATTAAAACTATATCTTAGCCATGCAAGAATAGTTAAATCAGTTTGAGAGGAGCCAAGTATGAAAGTTAGTACCCAGGCTAGAGCCCCTATCAGTCTTTGGGACAAGATGCATGTTTAGAAACAAATTGGATGAGAATGGCACAACAATAAGAAATAAGGCCACGTTAGTTGCCCACGGATATAATTAGCATGAAGGTATAGATTTTGAAGAAACCTTTGCTCATGTTTCTAGGCTTAAAGCCATTAGACTATTGTGTGTTGTTGCATGTTTCAAAAATTTTACCCTCTATCAAATGGATGTAAAAAGTGCTTTTATAAATGGTTTTCTAAATGAAGAGGTATATGTTGAATAACTACCTGGTTTTGAAAACCCTCAGGAGCTTGACCATGTTTTTAAACTCTCTAAATCATTTTATGGTTTAAAATAGGCCCTTGGAGCGTGGTATAAATGCTTAAGCAAATTTTTATTAGAAAAAGGATTTTCAAGAGGAAAAATTGATACTACTCTCTTTATCAAAAGTCTTAAGCATAACATGCTCATTGTGCAAATATATGTGAATGACATAGTATTTGGTGCTACTAGTTCTTCTTTATGTGTGCAATGTTTTAAGGATATGCAAGGGAGTATTTGAAATGAGCGTAATGGGAGAGCTAACCTTCTTCTTAGGTCTCTAAATTATGTAGTCACTTGATAGGGTATTTATCTACCTAACAAAGTATACTAGGGAGCTACTTAAAAAGTTTTTCAATGACAAAAAGTTAAAGAGCATTGGAACTCCAAGTAGCCTTTCAAGCAAACATGAAAAAGATGAAAATGGTGAAGATGTGGATATAAAGCTATGTAGAGGCATGATTAGGTCACTACTATATCTAACTGCTAGCAAACCTGACATACAATTCAATGTATGTATTTGTGCAAGATTCCAAGCCAATCTTAAGGATCACATCAGATCATTGTGAAGAGAATCTTCATATACTTATCACGAACTATAGACTTAGCTTTATGGTATCCTAAAAATATTTACCTTCAATTAGTTGGATATAATGGTGACGATTATGCAGGTAGCAGGGCAGATAGGAAAGGCACATCTGGAACCTATGAGTTCCAAGGTCTCTGCCTCATCTCATGGTTTAGTAAGAAGCACTAATTAGTAGCCTTGTTTACTGCTGAAGATGTGTATGTGGAAACTGGTAGCTATGTGGCTCAAATCTTATGGATGAAGTAGCAACTAGCTAATTATATCATTAAACTCAAAAAAATACATATCTGGTGTGACACTACAAGTGCCATCATCTTATCAAAGAACCCTATACAACACTCAAGGACAACGAACATTGAAATCCATCATTATTTCATCATAGATCACATCTAGAAGGGAGACATCTAAATGGAGTTTGTTTCATCAGAGCAACAGCTAGCTGACATCCTCTAACCAAGCCCATAAATGAAGATCAATTCTATAAGATACATTGGAACCTTGGTATGGGTTCTCTAACTTAATCTCTTTACTTTACTATTGTGCTTGTTTATTAGATGCCTAAAGCATTTCGTTAGGCACCTAAATGTTTGTGTTAGATCCTTAAGAGTGTTATGCTTCTAATGTCACCCTCTTAAAAGTGTAACAGTTGGTTTAAAAGTGTTTGATATGATAATTACTTTTATACTTATTATCTGTCACATGTTCATAGATCAACACACACATGAAGAGAGAGATAGACATATAAAATAAATGACGTTTCTTATCATTTAAGGAGTGACGAAAATAGGTAATCCAAAAAGAAAAGTCTTCTTTCTTTTCTCCATATCTAACATGACTGCTTGGTTTCTTTTAAATTCAAATCTAATTTTTATTTTGTTATATTTTATTTATTTGGATTTTGTGATTAGTTAAAAAACCCACTCATTCTCTCTCTTCTCTTTTTCTTGTAACCAAACCAAAACATGTGTTTGGTTATTTAAACCAAACACTCTCCTTTAACCTCTCTCTCACTCTCTGCAACCCTAATTTCATTATTCTATAACTCAATCCAAAAACTCACTATCTCATTACTCTAAATGACTTAAGTCTGAATCCCAATCATCTGGGAATGAGAAAACTACCTCAGAAAAATGCTCAGTTATTTTACTTAAATCTATTAAGTGGGAAGTGTTTAGCTCAGACGACTATCGCTTTAAGAAATGGCTAGAGTTTCAGGGATGAGTTTCATTTCTTACTGCCAGTGATCCATATTATAAAGAAATGATGAAGGAGTTCTATGTGTCCATATGAAAATGAGAGGCTGAACACTCCTTTACTACCTCAATTAGGAGGGAGGAAAAGATAATCAATTCTCACATACTCGGTGAAATTTGGTCATTGACAATCGATGGTGCACTTATCGTGACTGAAGAGCAGAAAGTGGAAGGATGTGACAGAAGCCAATTCTAATAGTGATTGCTGGAGACACCACAACAAGCTGAACTCAACTAGCTATGACTTTCATGCTCGACTTCTTCATAAGTTTATTGTCAACATCATTAATTCCAGAAAAGGTAGTTTTGAATATATTAATAACATAGATTTCTTTATTTTGTGGCATCTGATGAGACAAATTAAGTTTAGCTTGCCTCATTATTTGATCTACCTAATGTGCAACATGAAATCTAGAAGGGGTATGCCATATGGAAGTAAGTAGACTTAGTTGTTCAGAAAAATATATGTTGTACTGAAAAATTTAGCTCAGTTGAAACATACCAATTATATTAGTGAGTCAACTATCAAGAACCTTAAGCTAACTGAGTATGACCACTATAAATTAAAGAAGAAAGAGAAAAGGGAAGAAAAGAAAAGGGAAGAGAAGAAAAAGAGAACCAAAATCCTGGCTAAGAGGAACATCAGTGCTTTTGAACTTTCTGTTATTAGTTTAACATCTGATGAGCCATAAGGAAGTTAGGTACCTAAGGACTCTTTTGAAGAGCCTAATGAGGAGCTTCAAGTGCCTAAACCAATCAGTGATGTAGCTAAGATTGACATCAATAGCCAAGCAAAGGATGTTCATTCTGAAGCCATATTTTCTCAGTTAGAGGAGTTTCAGAAGTTAAGGACATAAGTTGTTCAGCATATTTTAGAGAAATAAACTAAAGAAGAAACAAAGGATGCCCCTTGTGGATCCGAGCATAAAGTGGAAAAAGAATTAGAGGAAATTGAGTCCTCTAAAGAGAACCCTGCTGATAGTACCGAGGTGCTCACTGGACTTAGGCACCTAAAGGATGCTCTATTTGAGCAACTTAAGGAGGTAGTGAAGTCCCTAAATGAATCAGGCACCCAAAAATCCAATGCCATTTTTAAGAAAATGGATGCTATGGAAAGGTTTTTTAGTGGCAAAATTGATGTGGTGGACTCCATCCTAAACAATTCTAGGACAACTACTGTTAAGCAGCTAGGCCAACTTTGGGACATTATTGGAATTTAGCTCTTCATCTAAAGGACATAAGATCTAAGCTTAAGATTGCTGCTAGAATTGAGGGTAGCTCACTTGGCCTTGTGCACGAGAAGCCAGAGAAAGACAAAGCAATAGGTATTATGAAGGAGCTACCTAAGCTTGGACCTAGAACACCCACCTCTAAAGTCAAGCCAACATCTCTGAAAATTAAGGATCAAGTAGCCTACAGATGTTGTGAACCATTTCTTTTCAATCCAAAAACTCTCTCTAAACTTAACTTCCCCCCCCCCCCCTCCTTTATATTTTTGCTGATGACAAAAAGGGAGAATGAATGAGTACTTAATTTTTGTTTTTAGTTTTTGTTAGTAGGCAAGTACTTAGGGGGAGCACAAATATTTGTAAACATGTTTTCTTTTAATGCATTCATTTGTGTTTCCTACCTTTGATTATTATTGACTTATCTTTTATTATTTTTTTTATTCATTCATTAATTTAGGGGGGTGGCTCTTAGGAGCCTAACATTTTTTTAAAAATATTCCAATTTAAATCTTTATTCCTCCTAATTATAAGGCAGTTTTGTCATCATAAAAAAGGGAGAGAATGTTAGCCTTTTGGTTTAGCATTCTGATTTTGATGATTACAAAACTGTGTAATGTGTTAAAGTTCACTAACATGGATTATGTAGGTTAAAGATAAGTACTCAGGTCTTTAACAGTCAGGCTTATATAACATTAATAGATAGATCATTAGTTGCTTAATTGACTAGAGTTCACAACCTTACTGGATCCATCAAGCATCTAGTAGAAGACAGATTTAGATTAAAAGTAAAATGGATCGATACTTGCATTTCCTTTGCATGAAACAAATCATTTTTTAGAAACCAAACTTTTCATGCATAGATTCCTTAACTGATCAGGCCACTAATCTTAGTGACTAGGCCACTTACCTTTAAGGAAGGATATTCTTTAAATAAATGCATAAAACAAACTAAAATTTTTCATATTTGGTTAGTAATCAATGACTAGCAAGCTGACATGGCTGAAAAGCGTGATTTCTAGCAAAAAGCAAATGTTAATCGACAGGTAGCTGTTGGAAGAGCTGTTAGGAGCATGGTTTAAATTATTTTATTATCTTCTCTTTAACAACCATATTTTTCTAAACCTCTATACATACCATTCAAATTCAAATTTAAGAGGTTGTTTGATTCCATTAATGAGATTAGAGTGATCATAAATTTTTAGATTTTTTAAGATTAAAATACTTTTTCTATCATTCATCTTAATTGCATCTTTTCTCTATTCATCATCAAGTTTGGAAGAATTCATTGAGCATTAAAGTGTTTTCTTAAGTAAGTAATTATTTCCAGTCATTTATCTTGAGGTTTATAAAAAGTTCCTTCATCTTAATAAATTCTTTGTGCATTTGTAGTGTTGGTCCATTATAGGATCTGTTGTAATAAAAGTTTTGTTTTTCATTTTTCAAACTATGTAATTCTCCTAATTGTAAGGGTATCAAACAACCTAATCAAGCCTGTGGTTGTGTTAGAAGTGTCATAACCACCCAATTGAAAGTCTATGAGAGGTTCAACTATTCAAGGGAATGGATGAGAGATTTTCAGAATCCTTAGCAAAATTCAGAGGGCTTGGAGAAAGGTATATTTCTCCTGGGTTAGGTTCCTAGTCTGTTAGGACTATATAAGGCTTTACTCTAACCAATTAAATAGAGCTCACATAGTGGAACTCTCAAAACGTGTGTTTTTGGGACTAGATATAGGCATTGTGTGCTAAACTGGTATAGATCTTTGTATTTCTTATTTTCATTTGTATGTGTTGCATTAGTCTCCTAACTCTCGGTACTTAAAATAATAAAATTATTTTTACTAAGTTTTTCTAAGAATTTCTTATCATTTATTTAAAACTCTCATAATCTCATCAATTGGTTCGACATTCATAGAAACACAATCTCATTAGGCTCCTAATTAATCTATTTAGGTAATAAATAACAAGCATCATCTTACTACTATAAGTATCTTTAGGTTGCTAATTAACATAGCAAGATACTTGTGCAGTTTGCTTTAGTCCTTATTGGGAAGTCCAACACTTGTGGTAGTTCGTGTTACCTACCAAATAAACTGACAAGCAGACAAGCGTATACACCTAAACAGTAGTTGACTGTATCAGTCACCTAATAAAAAAAAGAGCTAAAAAGTCCAATTAACCCTCTTGGACACCTGATCTTACTATTATAATATACCTTTTTTATAGAATTCTTAATTGAAGATTTCATAATTACATTCCTTGGAATACCCGTAAGAGATGTAAATCTCATATGCAAAAGAGAAATTGCAAGTGAATTTCTAGCCAACAATTGTCAAGCCATCTTATCCAACATAGCTTCATGTTAATCTCAACAAATCTTTGATACATTGATTGCCAACCTTCACCAAAGTTGTACAAAATGTTCCATGGAATTGTTACCAGCTTTCTATTATGAATATAACATGTTCATAAAAATTCTAATAGCACTACTCATCATCTTTATGAAAATTTTAAGCCATTTGTGAACAACATATGAGTGAAGAAAAGAACCCATCAAGATTGATTTAATTAGCATCAAATGACTAACCATAAAGAGACATTTGTCTTTCTTTTTTTGAAAATTTATTCAAAATCTTATACTCTAAACGTTATAAGTGAATTCATTTTGAAGCACCCACAAATTATGACATGCCCAAGTAACTAAATAGGAAGCTTCCCTTGGACATTCCAACCATTTGTTTAAGCCTATTACATCTTGCCTAAGAGATAACTTTACTAATGAATATTTTTTATTTTTTTTAGTTCAATAGTTGACCTAATAATGATCCATAAGAATTAAAAATGTCATCCACAAACTTGTGTTTCTTCTGATCTTTGCAAAGAAACTCAATAATTCTTCAGTTTGAAAGCTCTATGGCACGGACTTAACTTGAATTTCATGGTTTTTATCCCTAAGCATGAAGGAGCTAATGTGATGTCTGACTTTTGGCCTATAATTCTTAACAATTTTTTGTTTAAGATTATTTTAAAGATTCTTGTGGATCGACTTGCTATAATTACTTCTAATATTGTGACCAAAAATTAGTTTGGCTTTATTTGGAGAAGACACATCGAATATTGCCTTGTAGCTGATCGAAAATTTTCAATCTCTTGAGCACTAGGTGCTGGGGTAATAATATGACTCTTAAGATCAACATTCGTAAAGCTTTTGACTCTACAAAATGGAATTTTATTATGGCAATGCTTTCCTATTTTAGTTTCTCAAAGACTTTTTAGCATTTGATCATGTGTATTTTCAGTTTAACTCACTTACCTATCATTTTGAATGGGACTCCCAAATGCTATTTTCCTATGCCTGCGGTGTTTTTCAAGGGGATCCTCCCTCCCTACTACATTTTTATCTTGCAAAAGATTATTTAAATAGATATTTGTCTAATTTATTTACTTCAGGTGCTCTAGTTCTTCTCATCTTTTTTATGCTGACAACCTGTTGATTTTCTATTGAGTTACTAAAGATAATGTGTCTTTTTTAGCCCAGATTTTTTACCATTATGCTTGTGTTTCATGTCAGATTGTGAGTTACGAAAAGTCTGAACTCTTCCTTCCTCTCTCTATTTCTAGTTCTTATGGCTATTGCCTGCGGTTTATGATTAGCATTCACCCTGGAACCATGCCTTTTGTCTATTTGGAAGTCCCAATTTTTAAAGGTGCTCCAAAAGCTTCTTGGATTAAGCATATCGCTGATCGAATTCTTTACAAATTGAACTATTGAAAAGGGTACCCTCTCTCTCTCTCTATGCCTTGTGGAGTATGTTTAATCAAATTTGTGGTGTATGGCTCCTTGCTCCATAGCTTTATGATTTATCAATGGTATGCTTCTCTTTTAAAGTTGATGGAAAAAGCTATTCATTATTTTTTTTTGGACAGGGTGTGTTTTCCATAATAAGCTTATCTCTATCAAGGGGAATGATTGTTGTGGGCCTTTGGAGGAAGGAGGTATTGGTCTCAAATGTCTTCATCTTCTAAACAAGTCTCTTCTTTCTCATATGGCTTGGAAGGTTTGTTACTCAAAACCATTTGTTTATGATTTGTTTACGGTTTTGCTTTCTTTACTATAATGGGATGGCTCGTTCAAGCTATTTGTGATCATCTATTTGGCCTTCAGTCAAAGGTATCTATTTGGATTTTAAGAATAATGCTCAATGGTTCCCAACAATCAACTTTAAAATCTTTTTTTGGACTAATAATTTTTTGGGTTACATTATTACGGACAAATATAATATTCCATGATCTGGATGAACGCATATAAAAGCTATTATTTCTGATGTTTTTTGGGATAGTCAGTGACACGTTCATAGTTCATTCTCTTTTGTTTTCGTATACCTGGTCAGGGACCTTAACAATATCATTTTTGTTGTTCATAATATTGTTGATTTCTTTGTTTGGCGATCTTCTAAAATGGGGGCTTTAATTGTAAAGAAGAATATGAATTTTATCGAAAACATTATCCAAAGGTTAGCTAGGGTATAGCTATTTGGTGAGGTTCTATTCATGCTAGTCGTGCTTTTGTGAGCTCGCAATTAATCTTAAGCAGGCTATCGATGGATGATTTTCTTCATCGCAAAGGTATGGTCCTGGTTTCTTGTTACCTTTTGTGTCTTTCTCGTGAGGAATATGCTATTCATTTATTCATTTTATGCCCCTATGCTCCTGAATTGTGAAAAGCAATGATAGGTTCATTTGAGACTCATAGCTTGGCTTTTACATATGTGAACAGTCTTTTATCTTCGATTTTTGCAGTCAAATTCTCTTCCCAGCTATTGTTTTTATGGAGAACTGCTTTCTTTTCTACTATTTTGTTCATTTTGCAACTCAAAATTTTGTTGCTTTCCAAAATAAAATTTTGCCAATTGGTGAAGCTATTTGAAGGCTTTGTGTTTCTATCAATAAAGGGGAAATTTTAAAGCATAGGCATATGAATAACTCAATGGCATAATTCTTAATGTTGTGAAAGCTTCATGTTGGTACTGTCGTTGGCTCGTTCACTGCTCCTCTTGGCTCTGCTTTTGCTTTTGAGGCAGAAATCAACGCTTTCATACTGGCTGTTAGTTTTGTAGTGGACAAAGGCCTTTTGCCAATAAGGTTTGAGAGTGATTCATCTTTCTTATTTAGCTTGTTCATTGAGAGAGTATGAACATTCCCTAACATCTTCGAAAAGATTGACACCATTGTCTCTTAACTTTGCATTCAATTGACTTCCATATTTCTCATTCCTTTAGAGATAAGTTAGCGAATATGGCAGTTTCTTTGCCTGAACTTACTTGGTGGAATTCATATCCTCCGGAATGTCATTAGTTGATTCTTCATGATTCAATGGATTTATGTAATTTTCGTTTTTGTTAGTTTCTTTTTTGACCCTCTAAAGTTTGTATTGAAGTTTTATTTTGGTTTTAATAATATTTCTTGGCTTTGGAGTATGATGTGGGTGTTAAATGGGTGCTAGCCTAATTAGAATGTGTGGGTGGACCTCTGATCCTCGAGCTAAGTTTCCCTAAAAAAAACAATTAATTAATAATATACTGGTTATCATTATTATTTTTCTTATTTCCATACAACTTGCTCACAAACCTCCTTTATTCAATAAAATAAGTACTATAAATGATCCAATCTAATATGTGAACTCATGTCCAATCTTTTGGATTTGAATGAACTGGCGGAATGGAATGGAGTTTGACAACACGGAATCCTTAAAAGAGATTATATAGCTGGTGGGTCTTCTTTTAATTGGTAGAAATAATTAATTCGTTGTATAATGTTAGAACCTTTTATCTATGTAACCCATTAACATCTCAATTTGCAATTACAAAGGGTCATTTATAAGCAATATATATCCAGCTGTTCAGGATTTGCAAGGGCTTTTTAATTCAATAAAATCTTATCCCACAATCTAATTTGAAGATTTACTTTTATTTCATGGCAATACTTAATGCTATAATTAAGATATGGGTGGGAGATTATAATCCACAAACTTTATTAATGCACTTGTCTTATATTTGTATATAAATAAATCATCAAAAGCAATTGCCACTTTCCCACACTATATAAATAAATCTTCTACTCACAATAACACAAACCAAAACGAAACCATCCATTCACTTTTAAAAAAAAAAAAATGGGTTTTGCTTCTCAATGCCACTCCTCTTTTTCTTTTAGCTGTGAAATTAAAATAGTTCAAGCCAAAAATTTAGAATTGAAATCCCATGGAAATCTTTTTGTTAGATGCTATCTCTCTACGCAGAACAACAAAAGAATCCAATTGAACACCAAGGAAAT
>CAOJBK011771914.1:0-16609 GCA_948294925.1 Codiaeum variegatum
AAGTTTGAGTAGTAGATTTGTAAACTAGAGTTGATTATGGCTGGGATTATGGTCAAGTAGCATGGACTCCAAACCCCTCAGTATCATATTATGTCACTAATCGAGAGATAAACTGAGATTTTGACACAGGAGAGAGCTCAGCGACAATAGCTTTATGATGCTATGATAAGTTATTGAGCCCGTAAGGGATATGAGGTTCCACCACCTTTAATGCAACAACTTATTCCAGTGGAGGTTGATTCAGATGATGAAGTCCAACCCATTTTAGTTGATGATCTAGGTTTTGTTGGTGGTATTAATGATGGAGGTGCAAAGGGTGATGATGGTCGAGATGATGAAGGGTTTTATGACAATAATGATGTCTATGATGATGATGTGATGGAGGCTCATCTCTTTTAGTATCATGCTTATCCTTACTTTTTCTTATTTTCTTTTATTTTGGATGACTGTACTTATATTTCATACTCAATTTCATTTAATTTTTCTTTTATTTTTCTTTATATGACTATTATATTTTTATTTTGTCTTGCCATAAAGAGATACTCCGATATGTAGCACTTATATTGACATGGCATCAATAATTAGCAAGAACTCATATTGGCAATATGAATGACATGACAATTTCTCTTCTCTTCTCTTCTCTCTCTCTCTCTCCCTCTTTGTATTTTGTTATTTTATCACATATTGAGGACAATGTATGACTTAAGTGTGTGGGAGAGGGAAAGAGAGAGAGAGAGAGAGAGAGAGAGAGAGGGGTGGGGGGTGGTGGGGTAAGTGATTGTATGATTGAATGTTGCAATTATTATGCCTTGTATATGTATGAATACAAGTAAGTAAACTAAGATAATGCATAAAACAGAAAATAACCATTTTTTAGTCAAAATTACACAACTAAATCTTGAAAGTTTAGTTAGATTTTTTAGTATTTTTAATTCTTATTGCATAATTCAAGCTTAATAAGGCATACTAGGTATCTTAGATTCATAACTTTAACTTTTTGAAGTAACATATTTAGTATATAAAAGTACTTAAATGTGCAAGAAGCTTTTATAAGTAATCCCTATTCTGCGGGTTTCATTTTGCAAAAAAATAATTTATGAAACCATGAATAGTGCTAGTAGTCGGTTGATTTGTGTCTACCTTTGAGTTTTTCTTGTTTATACATTGTTTAGGATTTGATATATGTTTATTATATCTATATTCTACCTCTTGTTTATGATAGTTTTTACCATAAATTGAGTTTAATTTATTTGATCAAGCTTGTTTATAGGTTATTTTTAGGAATTCTTGTCATTTGTTAAGGCCATGGAATGTTCCTCTTGGAAAAGACAAATTTGGAGGCATTTTAAACAATTTTGGGATGACATTTTGAAGCCACAAGTGTCAAACTTATAGAATCAGGAAAGAAGAGCCAAACAGGACACCGTGTAGTATCCACAGGGTGAACCATGCCTGTGAGATCACCCATGGATATTGACTGCTAAATCATTCTCAAGGAATTTTCTAGAATTTGTCACAGAACTTTACACAGACAATTCACTACTCATGAATTTTCAAGTGGTTTAATGGGTTTTTTGATAGTTTGAATCCAAAAGGGTGATGTACCCCATGTGATGCACCCCGTGACAGTGTAAAAATCAGATTTGAGGTATCCGTTCAGAGGATTTTTTTTAAAGGAAAAGACTCAAGAACTCAAGATTAAAGGCTAAGAATCAAGCTTGAATATGATTTATTTGGATTTCTTATTCTTCTTCTTATTTTCTTATTCTATTTTTATTGTCATGAGCTTATTTTCTTTTCCATCTAGGTTGAGATGAACCTAGGGTTTATTATATGGATTGAATGATTTGGATTCTAATGAAATCATACCTTTGGGTTAACTCTTACATTTGATTTATAATTATTGATCTCAATTAATAACAATATGTTTATTAATTAGGTATTGTTTTTCATATTATTGACTTGAGAGAGAATAATATGAATTGAACACTCACATGTATTGAGAGTTGATTGGGATACTAGCGATAGATATATAAGACTCTTTGGCATTATAGTTCCTTGTTCTTAATGTGATTTCAAATCAATTATAAATTAGAAGATATTCCTTTTATGACTTTCAAAAATTAGGGATTGCATTGTTCGAGAGAGATTGCAAACTATTTTTGTGGAATGCTAAGTTAACTTAAAGGTTTGATTGCATTGAATGTCCATTCTTGACTACAATAAATCTAGGGGGATTCGAGACCTATGTAGATTATTTACTATTGAATAATTCTTTTAATTTCATTCTTGAACTCTGAATTTTAGTTTAGGTTTTTAGTTTAGTTTTTAATTAGTTTCAACCTTTAATTTGCTAAACAACAAGAAAACGTTTGTGCTAGTACTTAACCTTGTCTCCAGAGGATGATACTTTACTCACTACTATATTACTTATGCAACTCTGTACATATGTAGAAGTTACACATCACCCCCTATGTTGAGTGCTCCCCTCAGCCTCAAGGCCATCATTAGTGAAGAAGTCACTTGGTAGAGCTAGCAAGACTAAAGCTTGGTCACTAATCAAGTGGGAACTATGCTCTACCAGAACCTCTAGAAGGACACTAGATCTAGCCTCCACAGTCTTCAAATTGTCCTCTCTTTAGTATATTTCTACCCCTTAGTAGGGGAAGAGTCTGCAACTTATTCAACAGGTTGGCCTCTAACTTCGCTAACCTCCTCTGCTATGAAAGACAAAGAAATAATTAAAAATCTAACAAAAGGAAATAAGAAAAGAGAATAGGGGAAAAAGGCTCACCATTCCCAGTATCTTTTTGTTCTCATTTGCTATGAAGCCCTAGCTTTCTGCCAGAGTGTTTCACCTGAACCCTCAGCCTCTCCTCTCTTTCTAGCATTATGACTTGAAGGGTGACTCAGATAGATGATTCCTTTCTACACCAATCCTTTCCCAATTTTCTTATTACTTCATAAATATAATAATAGAAGGAAGAGAAGGGGGAACAAGGATAATATTGAAAGTTTAAATCCATACCTCAAACAAGCTTAGCCCCATAAATAGGAATGGCTTCTACCCGGGGTGTTACAATAGCAAAAGGCTCTACATTAAAGCCTTCAAACTAGGCTCCTAAGCTTGCCATGAGCAGCTCAAAGACTTAACTCTTTAAAGTCATGGTAGATCCCTAGCAACTGACCCTCATCCTTAATAGAGGTAGGTTGAATATAGTAATTATTCACCAAATTATTGAAGACATCATCCTCCAGAGAAATGGCCTTGAAATGGTCTAAAACAAAGTTGTTAATGGTAAAAAAAAAGTCATCAAAAAGTCATGGAAGGTCCTTATGAAGTTGTCTTATTCTTTGCATGTGACCAATATCTTGAACTTCTCACATTATTGTGCCAGAAAGGGGGGCTCGTCAGACTCTTAGAGGAAATATATTTGGGAACCCTAGGTCCCATCCTCAACCTTTTCATCCCCCTCAGAAACTCTGTTACAAAGGGCTCTTCAATATAGACAGTGCCTCAGGTTGTACCCTCAATTGTCTTCTTCTTGTAGATACTAGGAACTTCAATAGTCTCCATCCCATTTTCCTCCTCCTTTGTAGCACTCTGGGCCTCTAAACCTTTAGCTTTTCCAGCCTCCTCATCCTTTCTTCTCTCAACATCAAATAAATCTGATGATACATCATCAATGCTTGGTATGTAATACTTTAAATATTATTAGGCTTTGGCAAAAAGATTCTGCTCCTGGATAATAGTTTACAACTTGTCAAGGAAGCCTAGCTCGGAGCCCCCTTTGTTATAAAGCATCTCAATGGGAATATAGCTTTGGTGGATAACTTTTTGATCTCCAAATCTTTCTCTTTAAGGAAGAGCTTCTCTACCTGAGCCACTAAATGCTGGTGAGAGGTAACAATGTTCTCATCTGTCAAGCAAACTATACAAAGACATAAAATGTTAAAAAATAGCAAAATGAAGCTTCAAAAAAATAAAGAGAATCGAAAAAAAGGGCTTACTAAATTCCCTCTCAATAGAAATTGTAATGGTATAGTCCGACCTTTGAAAAAAGGTGGCATCCAGAAGAGCTAACCTATCAAAAATCATACTATACAAAGCTAATTTCATGATGCCACATGCTTCATGCCTCGTCATATTGACCTTGAAGTCCTCTACCTTCGCCTCATCGACCTTGAAGTCCTCTACCTTCACCTCATCCTAGTACTTCTCAAAAAACCTAAAACAAGGATGGCCTTCATGGGTTGGCTTAAGAACTTCCACTTAGAAAAACCTTCTTTTCTAACCCTCTACTTTGTTTGATTTATCTTGAAGAGCTTCCTACTAGAACTCTTGCTAATGATGAACATGCCTGGGTTAGAAGAAGGAGCAACCAAGGTAAAGGAGGCCTATAACATATTTGGACATGGGTCCACATACCACAAACCAAAATAGGCCATCTCAAAACAATGTATGTCTTATATGGAATTCAGTGGTAACATCATGGGATTCATACTAAAGTGCCTGAATACATCAAAAAAGAATGAGAAAGGAGGAAATCACATCCCCACACTCAAGTGGTCATAAAACCACACATATAAGTTATTCCCTTTCTGTAAATAATGAGTGGGTCAAAGTCAAAAACCTTATAATTCTCTCTAGCATCAATTTTAATGGTAACCTTATGAGAAACAACTAAATGAGGATGGATGTAATAGAAGTCCATCATCAAACGAGAATTGATTTTCAAAATAGCGACTATGGCCCTATCAACGTCCTCCTCCAAAGTGGAACAAACCTTTCTTTGAAAAATCTTAGTCTTTTGCTTAACCACCTTACTAGTACTACCAATGTTTTTGGGAGCCATGGCAATGACAATGATGAAGAAAAGAGAGAAATTTGAAAAAGGAGAGAAAAGTTAAAGTGAAAAGGCATATTTGCTGAGAAAGAAGAGTAAAAAGGCTATGTGCTCATTGAGCAGAGGGTCATGTAATTGGATATGTTCATCTGATATTAGTGTTTATAGGATATATGGGTCTTTTTAAATGAAATCTCAGTATCAAGGGTAAAGGGATGAAGGGATTTATAGGCTTCCCTAATACAAGAATATCTAAAAAAAGGTCTTAGTAAAATAGATTTATAAATATTAATTCGAAGCCAAAACAAAAAATGTTGCATTGAGTTGATTAGAATAAAAGGGTGAAAGAAGAAGTTGTTTATTTGGAAGCAAGGGGTTAAAACATAAATCGAGAAGCCTATCTATCCTAGAGGCTTACTAGATGGATCGATAAACTAAGGCCATATGATCCTTCTAGCACTGGAAGTCCCTGTTGGAAAGGGGCCAAGACTGATCCATAAGGGTTCGGTCCTAGGAAGACACTATATGAAAAGAAAGAAATCAATGATGGTTAGCTTTGCTAAAAAAAACTCAAGGATCATACTAAGGGGATTACTACATCTAGGACCTATAAAATAACTAGATTGGTAAGGGTTAACTAATTGGCAGTTCACCTCCTCGTTGGAGGAAAGGTCATGTTGAGCCTTCATTGGGTTGACATCAGAAAAGGGCTTGCTTGGTTTATACCCATAAAGGGGGTTTAATGTTGCAAGCCCTGATTGAGCTCATGGTTACCAGTATAAGCCCATAAGGCCCAACATTTTAACTATAGATTGAGCCTTAAAGGTTAGCCCAAGTTTAACAATTGGTGCCTAGTTTCTAGCCTCAGGCTAAGTAAGGCTTTCTCATCCTAAGGCTAGATGCACTTCAAAGTAATAAGCCAGGCTAATGATTTGAAACCAAAGTCCATCAACCTCATTGAGGAAGGAATCCTATCATCTTAAAGTACCTATAAAAGGATGAAACGCTCTTCCAGAAGGATCACTGCTCTCTTAGTACAAAAAACTTTGCAAATCCCAAATTAAGCCATCGACTGTAGTTGTTCCACCTAGTAGTGACAATGCTAACCTATATCTCCACCCTTTAAGATGACGGTTGATAGTGGGAGCCTAAATATTACCAATCCTTGGATCTAGGAGTTCCATTCTAAACCCTATATCTTCAGGGTTTAGAATGCACATAAAAGAAAATGAGCAACACAAAAATTTATACTCGTTCAACACATAAGAACTGTATTTAGCCCTCAAAACACACATTTTGAGAGTTCCACTACATGAGCTCTATTCAATTGGCTAAAGCAAAGCCTTACAGAGTCGTAACTAACTAAGGGGCCTAACCCAGGAGAAATATCCCCTTTCTTCAAGTCCTCAAAATTTTGCTAAGTTCCTAAAAACCTCTTATCCATTCTCATGAATAGATGATCCTCTCTTTGACTTTCAATTGGGTGGCTATAACACCACTAATATTTTTTGTTTGTATTCATTTTTTACTTTTCAGTTATTTTTGCATTTATTGATATTTTTTGGGATGTGTGCTCTCTCTAGTACTATTCTAGCTTATTTCTTATATTTCACTATTTTCTTTATTTCCATTGCATTTATTACTTATCATTCATGAATATTCTTCCATACATCATATTGATTTTGTTATATTTGTACATTCATCATACTATAATTCCATGCATTCATGAAACTGAATTATAAATTGAATCTAAATTATTTTAGCTAAACGATAGAGAAATTCACATTTTTCTAAATGATTTAAAGCTAAACTCATGGCCTCAAAATCCAACTTTAGTTCATTGGTAAAAATTTAGTTTTTCCATTGACTTAAAATTCAATTTTATAAAGTTAACTAAATTTCTTTCTTAATCATCCTTAAAAACCCTCCTTTGTATACAGATTAAATGGCAATTCTCAATCATACCTTGCACTTACACTAAAAAGAACTATGGGTCTTCCCTTGTGAGAACCATGTACACAATTGATTACTGAGTGCATAATTTGCCTAAGGAGAGCCATTTTCTCAAGCGAAACAATCTCAAGTTACTCATAAAATGAGTGGGCTTAGGGTCAAAAACCCTTCGGTCCTCTCTAGCATCAATTTTAATAGCAACCTTCTGAGAGACAATAAAATGTGGCTAGAAGTAAGAGAAGTTCTTCCTTATAGGAGATTGGATTTTCCAAACAAGGACTATGGCCCTGTCAACATGCTCCTCCAAAGTGGAATAATCCTTCCTTTGAAAAAAATTAGGCTTTTCCTTAACCAACTTACTAGTACCAGCAAAGTTCTTAGGAGACATAGCAATGAAAATGATGAAGAAAAGAGAGAAATTTGAAAAAGGAGAGCAAAGTTCAAGCAAAAAGGCATATTTGATGAGAAAGAAAAGTAGAAAGGCTATGTGCTCATCTGGCAGGGGGTCATGTAGTTGGGTATGTTCATCTTATAGTAGTGTTTATAGGATATATGGGTCTTTTCAAATGAAACCTCAATATAAAGAACAACGGGGATGAATGGATCTAGTGGCTTCCCTAATATAAGAACATCTAAAAGAAGGGTTAGGTCAAAGAGAGGTATAGAGATTAACCCAAAGCCAAAATAAAAATTTTTTGCATCAAGTTGAACATAATAGAAAGGCTAAAAGAAGAAGTTATTTGTTCAGAAGTAAGGGGTTAACACATAAATTGAGAAGCTTATCTATCCTCGAGGCTTGCTTAGTGTACCGATAAACTCAGGCTATACTATCCTTCCAACACTGGAAGTCCCTATTGGAAAAGGGCCAAGACCAAGCCATAAGGGTTTGGTCCTAGGAAGGCACAATGTTAAAAGAAAGAAATCAGCGAGAGTTGGCTTCCTTAAAAAGAATCTAAGGGATCATACTAGGGGGATTGCTATAATAAGGACCTATAGCGTAACCAAATTAATAACGGTTAACTACATGACTGTTAACATTATCACTGGAGGAAATGTCCTGGTGAGCCTTCAATGGGTTGACATTAGAAGAGGGCTTGGTTGGCTAGTCAATAAGTATAAATATGTGCCTGAAATAAGAAAGCAAGTTTTAACCCTTCTCGATAAAAAAAAAATATACTAGCCTTCAATTGAGAAAACGTAAGAGATTATCAGAGAAAAACTCAATTGTTGAAGGCTTGAAGCAAGCAGATTATTTTGAATGCAAGGTAAAATGAGAAGTGTTAAGTTAGACTTATAGAGGGCGGTAATCAATGTTGTGACTTTTTAAATTCCTCAAATAAAATAGTGGCACCAAAATATGGTGAGAAGAAATTGAAACGACTGAAAGGTGAAAGGACCTTAGGATCAAAACCTAAAGTTCAATCCAAAGCTGATTAAGAAGTTACATAAAGGAAATTATCCTGGAATGGGTAAATAAGGCTGGTGTGGGTGCATACCCAATCGAGTCAGGATAGGTAACCTCGGTTTAAGATGTAAGGGAGAATTGTTGACATGGGCCTAATAATCCAAGGTTTAAAAGGTAAAATAGGTTGAATTCGTCATTAAAGAACCGGTCGAAAGCTTTTAGAGAGACACAACTCTGAAGTCGTAGAATTAAGCTAATCCTAAATAACTTTAGGCTCTAAGTGTCAGGTGATCCTGTGGACATCAACCTAAAACACAAAGAGGGTCTAATGGCCCAAGCCCTAGTTGAGCTCATGGGTACCAGTCTTAACCTATAAGGCCTAGAATCTCAACTATGAGCCAGCCATAGAGATCGACCCAAGTCTCATGATAGGTGTCTGGCCTCTAGCCCTAGATCAAGTGAGGCATTCTTAGCCCAGACCCAGATGGACTTCAAAGTAACATGCCAGACCCTAGCCATGATTTTAAACACAAGTCCATCAAACCCCTTAAGGAAGAAATCCTACTGCCTTAAAGTACCTATAAAAGGGTGAATCACTCTTATAGATGGATAATCACTCTCTCAGTATAAGCAACTTTGCAAACCCTAAATCCAACCATTGGTTGTAGCTGTTCCACCTTGGAGTGACAGTGCTAACCTATATCTCCACCCTTTGAGATGATGAAAGCCTATATAATACCCATCCTTAGATGCAGGAGTTCCATTAACGGCCCACCCTAATATAAACTCTCAATCTTACACCATAAGATTAGCCTATTAATATGAATACATAAACTGAAACTCGACCTAAATTGAACACAAAATGGGCTAAAAATGCTAAAATAACAAAATTAGCTAGAACTAGACCATACAAGTACAAGCCAATTGCATACGAGCAGAGCCCTCTATGCACACGCAGACAACTTCACTCATGCATGATTTTTTCTGACTTTTGAGACCCATTTTCTCTATAAATAGTCCCATTTGGTATTATTTCCAACAACTTTTTACTTGTAAACTTTTTGACACGTCAACCCTATGCTATTATTCACCATAAAATCACACTTAAACACTATGGACACCCGTTCTGGTTGAATGAAGCCGTTAGAAGTATGAGTTCCCCAATGCTACCAAGCTAAGGTATGAATTCTAAATTTTTCTAAATTCGTTTTAATCCATTTTCTTCCTAAAGCTGACAAGGAAAATTATGTAATGGAAATCATTTTCTTAAATCCTAATTCTAAATTGGACTAACAACCTATTGGTTAACATTTTTATAAATGAAAAATGGTTAGCTTCTAAACATAAATCCCCCATTTTTATCAGACAAACTCTTAACCCTTTGTAAGAAGGGAGAATGGTATGGGTTTGATTCCCATTCAAAGGGATACGCTAGCAAGTCTTGTCATGAAGGCTTCAACTCCAAAACTAATTTTTATTTAACTTTTCTTTTAATTAAAATTTTCTTTTGTTATTCGTTCATATTTTATTAGTTTTGTTATTATTGCTTTTTCTTTATTATTTTTGTATGGTTATTTGCTATTATTATTATTATGTTATTATGTCTAGTCTGATCCAAGGGGAAGGTAGGCCATTCCTATGCCTGATGGTCAGAGGAGGGATCCCCTTTGTGTAATTTTTTCTTGTATTTAATTTTCATTTTCCCATTATTTTTACATTTATTGATATTTTTGGGGATGTGTTCTCTCCCTAGTATTGTTCTAGCTAGAGGGGAGACCCCTTATTGCTTATTTCTTTTATTTCATTATTTTCTTTATTTTCATTGCCTTTATTACTTGTCATTCATGAATATTCTGTCGTGCATCATATTACTTTTCTTATAATTGTACATCCATCATGCTATAATGTCATGCATACATGAAACTAAAATTTAAACTAAATCTGAATTATTTTATCCAAAAGATAGAAAAATTCACTTTTTTCTAAATGATTTAAAGCCAAACTCACAACCTCCTAATCCAACTTTAGTTCGTAGGTAAAATCCCAAATTTTCCATTTTCTTAAAATTTAATTTTATAGAGTTAAATGAATTGGTTTCTTAATCACCCTTAGAAAACCTCATTTTTATAAAGATTAAGTGGAAACCCACAATCACATCGTGCAATTACACTAAAACGAAACTTATGGGTCTTCCTGTGTGAGAACCATACATGCAATCTATTGCTAAGTATGCAATCTACCCAAGGAGGGAGATTTTCCCGAGCGAAACAATCATGAGGCATGCATTGAGGCACTCGGGCCTAAGCATCATAATTGGTGACTCCAGTAGGGACATAATTAATCTTTCAAAATTAAAATGAGGAGTATTTTTGGTAAAATCTAATTTTGGCTAAAACATTCTAGATAAAGTTTTCATGTAACAATCTAATACGCACCCCTATTTCTAGGAAACCCAAGATAGAAAGTAGTATCGAGTGGGCTTCCTTCTTGGGGACTTCCTCACCAATGGGGAAATTATCTAGCCTAAAGCATACTCTCTATGTTCTACTAGTAGAGATAACGAGTATTTCACATACCGTTTGACCCACACGAATATCCTTGATTTACTTATGGTTATGTATATTTCATGTGGGTAATCTCAATACCACCGAGCTTGATGTAATGATTAAAGTTGACCCTAGGTCCTACGTAACTTAATACAAATATTATCCTATCATCATGAAACC
Organism: Codiaeum variegatum; assembly: GCA_948294925.1. Taxonomy (NCBI): domain Eukaryota; kingdom Viridiplantae; phylum Streptophyta; class Magnoliopsida; order Malpighiales; family Euphorbiaceae; genus Codiaeum; species Codiaeum variegatum. The sequence goes on from CAOJBK011771914.1 coordinate 10,932, forward strand.
TTTTTCATTTATACATACATGCATCATGCCATCATAAACATGAACAAGGTTAAACATGTCCAAACCAAACTAAATACTACCCTAAAGTCGTGTCATTGAACCAAAGTCTATCGTGGTCATGTCACCAAAGTTGTTGATGCCCCATTTTATTTATTTGGCCCAGACTAATATGAGGGACCTATTACCTTGAATCCTTAAAGGAAAAAATCACCCCTGACTGAATCAATCTAATTAACTCGAGCATGAACTGTATATTGGCATGCCCGTTAGGACTCATCTCTAGTGTAGTAATATGGTTGGAAGAACACAACAAACAAAAATCAAAAATAGTTCTAAGACTAATGACCTTGTGCACACATGTTAGGCCAATGATAGTGAGATGGAAGACTCTCGGCCTCGAGAAGTTGTTGTATCGGGAGCTCCACCCTAGCATAAAGAAGATACTAGCTCGGGGGAGGATAGGAATAAGTATAGCTAAGAAATCATACCCCTAGGCCAATGATCCTAACCTCGACTGATATATTTTCCATTGGATAGGCTATAGCTTAAGTCAATATAGACATGTATATAGGCATGATGAATCAAATTGCACAAGTCATGCACCCATTCATAGAAGAAAATAGGGATGCCCAAAATCAGTTCTATAATACCATTCAGACTTTTATGGACTCAGTAACTAACCTCATTAATATTCTTGATGGTCATTATAATGACATTACCACTTAGAGATGTCCTCTGTCTTAGCCTTAACAGTGGCACTGTACAAATAAAAATGACTTGAGATATGGTAAGGTATTGATTTACCTACGAGAAGAGTGGAGGACATGAACCATGAATGATACAACTAAGGTCCATTATATCAAGCTTCACTGACTAATCAAGCACCAATTCAAGCATAAGGGAGACATTTTAAAGCCTAGCCCCATAGCATTTAGCTTTGCCCAGGCACAACAATGCATGAGATGAGATTGAATTAGGAAGGCAACTCTAGAGAATAAGGGTCCTAGTAGGGAGACCAACATGAGATCTATATAGAAAGGCCTACCCAAACTAGATAGATGTAATCTATACAAGATATGACAACTTGAACACAAGAGAAAACATTTTTAGGTTCACTGTTCAATGTAGGGTGGCATCTAAGAGTGGCTACCTTAAAATTTGGCTATATGGAAACCCCTCACTAAGATTGCCTTCAAATGATACATTATGCATTGGCTAAATAGCATTCAAAATTAGGAACAAATGGTCAGGGCTTTCATAGATGAGTTTTATAACTTAGAGCTTACTCTCACCTTGGCTGACTTTGTAAGGGTCACTCAGAGCCCGGGAGAGATTGTAAAGAAATATGTCTCTCTGTTCAAGAAGCTGAAAACTCAATGCTCAATCAATATCCCTAAAGCTGAACTAATGGAGTTGGCCTTTAGGGGAATGAATATGGAAATTAGGGAGAGGTTCTAAGGGATTAAGTTCTATGACTTTTATAACTTAATTAATAGGGTGAAAAGTTATGAGAGGATGCTCAAAAAGAAAAAGAAAAAGAAACCCCTAGCTAGATCTTACTTTAAAGACCAAGTAACTTACTCAGACCCTGTTGTTGAGTCAGATTATGAAGAGGAAGTTGAAGTATGCACTGCCATGTTAAAAGTTGGAACCCCATATTCCTATCATACCTTAAGCCACTCAATAAGAAGAAAAAAAGACACTAACAAGCTATTCAAAGAATACTCTTTTGATATCTCAAAGGCAGTATATATTTTTTGACTTGTTGTTAAAGGATGGTCAGATCAAACTTAGTGCATGGCATGTTATACCTCCCCCAAAGGAGCGGCCAAGGGTATATTACAAATGGAATAATGTTGATTGCCATTATACTAACAATTGCAATAGTTTTAGGAATGTCATACAAAAGGCAATCGACGAGGAGAGACTCCTATTCCATGCTAAGGACAAGTATGCAATGGTAAAAATAACTCATTTCCTGAAGTTAGGGCCAAAGTAGGGTTCATGATTGGTATGGTCCTAATCACACCTCTCGGGTCAAGAGAGCAAGGGCACCCTGCTGATAGGCTAAGAATGAAAGTTGAATTAGAAGGAAGGATCTCTAAGAACAAACATGTCTATGAAAACAATGACCCAGGGTATAGGGAGACATATTCAACCTATCCTAATTATAATGTGAAGTTTGAAGTTGTACCCAACAGAAGCAAGGTATTTCAAATCCCATAAGCCCTGGGGAAAATGCAAGCAATGACTGAGTGCGAGGGCAAAAAGCCTATTCATCAGAGATTGTACTACCCTGATAAGCTAGTGCATCAAATATTACAATTCTTGAAATGGTCTAATAGGGACAGGAGCTATGTAGAAGTTGCTAAGGCTAAATCTCCAAAGGATTAGGTACCTCAAACTTTCAAACCAAAGCCTAGAAAGGTGGAGAAATAGGAATAACACCTACCTAATTCACAAGACTCCATTTCAAGAAGTGTCTTCTGAAGAATCGACCATAGTAAAAGGAGCCAGAGGTCGATTCTAACCTAAATTTAAAAATGCAGGTTGCAAAGGTAGCAACAGATGGAGATGCTTAAAATTGTAGCCAAAATTGATCCTAAGAAGAGGGAAAAGCTTCATGAAAGATAGCTTAAAGCCCAAGAATGAGAGGATTTGTATTGGGAAGAAAGGAAATTGCAATAAGATGATTGCAGGAAGGAAATAATGGTTAGTAACAAGGTGGCCCATGGCAAAGTGAGGGAAAGATTAGCCATCAGAGATGAAAGGTTAATCAAGGATGATGAAAGGAGAGTCAAGTATGACAAAGTGAGACTTAAGGAGAAGCATGCCAAACTCTAGGCATTTAGGCAAAGGCAACAAAAAGAGCCTGATATTGTTAATGTCAATAGGGTTAGGCATGAAGTGTGGATGAAGCATAAGGACCTTAATGGTTCAAGATTGACTGAAGAAAATGGTGAAGATCTAGAGCCTAATCTAATAAAGATGTTAAGTATTAATTTTGTGACCATCATCCCAGTTCCATAGGTAACATTGACTATAAATGGATACGGTTCCAAAAAAGAATAGCTTTTCCATTAGGGTAGAAACTGAACTTTTTCTAACATAGAGTTAAACAAAAAAAGGTTTCTTAATCACCTTAGAATAAAATTGATTTTTCAAAAAGTAGTAGGTGGCTACTCTAACACTTCACACACAACTTGCACTCCAATGGATACATGTGGATGCCCAAATGTGGGAACCCGATCCACAATCCGCAATGTCCATGAAAGCGTAATCCAAAAGGTTTCCTGCAATTGTCAAATAAAGATATGAAGTCAATATCATTCTGAGGCCCTATTTTAGAACTTTTAATGGCTAATTTGTTAAGGAGGGAGAGATAGTTCCTAATTTCCCTTTCCCTCAGCAATGGATCTTCACTGTTATTAGAATCATAATTAATGGATTTGAGCTATTCTCTGATGTAAAACTGACTATTGAGAATTGTCAACCTGTCCACTACTTGGAAAATGACTATGAAAAGTACATGGATATAAGCCTCTTTGGTGACATAGTTGTTCTCATGGACAAGGAGGAGAAATCTGATCTCTCCACTATGATCAAGCCAGCCAGTGAGAAACTGAAGAATTGGAGTTTTCATGAGAATCCTTTTGAAGCTATTAAGATAAAATCTGAGACTGAACCAAAGTCTGAATCTGAGTCCAGCACTAGCTCTGAGCCATCATTTGGCTCTGCAACTTAAACTGAATCAGATAATAATGTAATAGATCCACCGGGAGTTAATTATGAATATGATGTAACTATGGACCTCTCCCCCATTTTAATCAATAAGACATTCAAATTTTCTTATTACAAGTCTGTTTCCTTATTTTCTTTGTTGTTCCAATTGATGAATCTGACCTCAAACAAATAAAAAAAAGAGAATAAAATAAATGAAATAAAAGATGCAGTTAAAGAGCCCATAAACACTGGCACTCATGTGCCTAAAAATACATTCATTGCATCTGCATGCTCAAAGAAATAGGACACTGAATCTGTCATCAGAAGATTTGAAGATTGCTTTGCCTGGAAGCCTAGTGACATGACTAGGCTAGATCCGAGTATCATCATCCAAATGATTCCAACCTATCCATACTGTAAGCCTGTCAAGAAAAAGCTCAGATGTATGAAGCCTGCCTAGTCCACACCAATCAAGGAAGAAGTGGTAAAATAGCTTGCTCACAGATTCATTAAGTCCATCAAATACATAGTTTGGTTGGAAAATATTGTCCAAGTATTGAAGAAGGATGGTAAAGTCAGAATGTGTGTGGATTATTGATACTTGAACAAGGTATGCCCTAAAGATGATTTTCCCCCTTTCCATATAGACCACTTAGTTGATGCATTAGCTGGTTCAGAGATGATTTCCTTAACCGATCTGGTCGCGAGGGACAATCAGTTCCTCGTTCATCCTCCAGACATGGAGAAAATAACTTTTGTCACAGAATGGGGCACCTACTATTATAGAGTAATGCCATTCAGGTTAAAGAATGCTGGAGCCACTTATTAGAGAATTGCTACTACCATCTTCCATTACTTGATGCATAAGGAAGTTGAGGTCTATGTCGATGACATGGTCATCAAAGGTGCAACCCTTGAACTGTATCTACAAATGCTAGAGAAGTTCTTCCTTATACTTTGATAGTAATGCATATTTAGAGCCTCATCTAGAGTGCTCCTTGGTTACATGGTTAGCAAGAAGGGCATAGAAGTGGATCCAGCCAAATCTAAAGCTATCCTTGAGATGCCATCTCCTAAAACCAAAAAGGAGATACAAGGCTTTCTCGATCACCTCCAATACATCAGTCAGTTCATTCACTAATTAGCCAACCCTAGTGGCCTAATATTCAACTTACTGAAAAAAATTCCTTAATCAATGGACTGAGGAATGTTAGAAATCCTTTGAATAGATCAATAAGTACCTTTTGAGTCCACTAATCTTATAGCCCCTACGTTTGGTCAACCTCTTCTACTTTACTTAACTGTCACTGAAGAAGCCATGGAGCAATGCTAGTCCAAAAAGCTCCTGACTTGCATAAAGAGAATGACATCTATTGCTTGAGCAAGAGAATGATGATATATGAGCTTAAGAACAAATACATTAAAAAGCTCTAATTAGCTCTGGTATGGGTTTGCCATAAACTAAGATATTATATAAGGGCATATATCACACATTTCCTCACTAATAAGAGTCCCCTCAAATATCTCATTGTAAAGCCTATACTAGACAGCAAGATGGCTAGATGGATGGCAGTCCTCGTTGAAGGGCAAATACAGAGTTGCGCAGTGGAAGACCGAATGCTATCCAGAATTAGACAGCATTCTGTGTGAACAGTAACAGTTCAGTTTTTTTTCTTTTTTTTATTAAAACATTTGCCATACCAAAACACTTTTGACATGGTATGGTTCAGATATTCATTAAACTCTTTAACAAATAAGTAAACCCAAAAAAGGACCCATACTCAACATCAAGGATCTATCCAATTATTGTGCAAAACATAATAGAAATGAAGAAGGTTTAGAACATATAAAATACCTCTTGCCCTCCTTCATTAAGCTCCTCAAATGTGAAGCCTCTAGCTTGAGACATACCTAGCTTTTCCTAAAAGCTTGTTCTCTAGCTCTTTTCAAGAAGC
>CAOJBK011773335.1:0-24823 GCA_948294925.1 Codiaeum variegatum
GCCAGCTTCAAGTAGCTTGTCAACTTCCTTATCAATGATAGCTTGTCTTTTCGGCCTAAAGCACCTCTTCTTTTGCTTGACTAGCCCAAAGGCGGGATCAACATGGAGCTTGTGTGTAATGACCTCTAGGCTTATCCTTGGCATATCAGTAGAGGTCCAGGCAAATGTTGCAATATTATTAGCCAGGAATGCCTGCCCTAGCTTCTTCTCTTCTAAAACCAATGCAGAATTGATTTGTAGGGTTCGGTCGTCATCATTAACTTCAAAAGGCTCCAGCCTCTAGGCAGATTCGCCTTTGGATTCAATTGGGACCTCCTAAGGAATTGTCTCCACCAAATTTACCTCATTTAGCTCCAGATAAATAACCTTCTTCTTCTTCTCCATGGTTAAGGTCATTTTGGGTTCTGCATCCCCATAGATGTGTAGGTCCGAACCATCAGGAAGGGGAATTGTCAACCTGCCTCTTCTGACACTCACCGAGGTGTCCAGGTCCCATAGCAATGGTTTCCCCAATAACACATTGTACGCCATGGGTAGCTTCATTACTACAAAGATATCCATCATCGCTAATACCTTCGAGGCTTGGCCCACTGTCACATGAAGTTCAATTGTACCACTGTTGGGATGATAGCTTTGTTAAGGGTGCTGACTGGCACTTCTAGAGGTTGAATCAGTGAGCTATCGATCCCCATCTGTATGAACGCTTCCCATTGCAGGAGGTTTACCGAGCTCTCTATGTCAACAAAGATCCTCTTGACCCTGAAATTTGCAACCACTGCAGATATCACTATGGCTTCGGCCTTCTTAGTAGCTCGGCTGGCTCAACTGGATGTGGGCTATTTTGAGCCATTGAAGTAAACAAATTCATATGGCTCATGGGCTGGGGCCATTTCCTTTTCCTTCCTTTGACTGAGAGGAATCACTTCTGGGCCTCCTGTAAGGCACAGAATGTCTCCAGCCACTCCATCTTCTATCGGCACTGCCTGTGTTGGGCTCGTTGTCCTTGTTCTGTCAGTCTTCTTTACATAGTTGCTGAGATATCCCTGCTTTATGAGCCTTTCAATCTCCTCTAGGAAGGAGCGGCAGTTATCAGTGGTGTGCCCATGAGTGTTGTGAAATTTACACCACAGGGATCTGTCTCGCTTGGTTGGATGTTTCGTAATGGGCCTCGGCCTCTTCCAGATATCTTTGTCTTGAAATGTTGTAAAGACCACCTCGAGTTTAGCATTCAACGGTGTAAGTTTAGAGGGATCGAACCTCTCCCTCCTAGGTGGTTCTATGTGCCTTGGCTGGGGATTTGGCCTGTTGGGAATTCCTCCACCCCTCAATGGTAACTCTTCCTTCGTAGCTTTCTTTTAGGACGAGCTTCCCTCTTCTGGCTTTCTTCTCTTGAAAAACTTGTTCTCCCTAAAAGTATCATCCTGCTTGATATACTCTTCTGCAATAGCCATAGCTTCATTTAAGGTCCTGGGCGAACTCCGGACCAAAGCTTTAAAGTAGTCCTGGTGGCTAGTGCACTTCTATAAGGCTTCGATTGCTTGAGGCTCATTAATGTCTATCACCTTCAGTGTCTCTCTATTGAAACGAGTAATGAAGTCTCTGAGTGACTCATCCGAACCCTGCTCCACCTGCTCCAAGGCTCGGGTTGGTGTTGGTATGGGAATACGAGCTGAGAATATTTTGACAAACAAGTTCACCAAATTCTAAAATGAATCTATGTTGCCCTCTGGCAGGCTATGATACCATTTCACCGCGGCCCCTCCTCAGGTACCTCTGAAGGCTCGGCAAAGCGCCTCATCCCTTAAAAATATCAAAAGAAATGTTATAATAAATAATATAGCAATAAATTAAAAATATCAAAAGATTATTATTATTATAAAAAATAAGCTCCATCAATTTGGTCTAGTATGAAAATTAATTATTAGGGTTGAAACGGGACAAACTTAACATTCTTTTAGCAAAAAGGGGCTACAAACATGATTTCTTTACTGATATGTAGGATCCCTAGAATCGTTATAGGATCGTATCATCCTATCAATCCTACAAGGGGTGCAATCCTATAACAATCCAAATCATTTTATGATATTTTGAATCACAATACTAATAACCACGATTTCTAGGAAAAGATAAGCATGCGACTATAGAAACCACCCCCTTTCCCAAAAAATGGGCTAAATATTGGAATCAAAGTAGGCATAGTGATGATTACCTCTTTAGAGCCAGGGAGCCAAAGGCATCCTCTTGATTGGCCAAGGATGAAAGGTGATTTAGAAGGGGCAATTTCAGGGGAAAAGCCCATATCCGAAGCAAGTGATTATGGACTCCTTAAGAAAATGTGCTTAGTTTACCCAAACTGCAATGTTGAGTTTAAGGTGATTCCTAAGAGGAAAGATGTATCTCCAACCCCTCAATTCCTTAAAAAGTGGCAAGAAATGGCTGAGGGCTTAATTATGATTGGTCCTCCCTCCTTACTTTTATATGTAGTAAAAGTAAAGATACCTCTTTAGAATCAATTAAATATTCTTCCATTTACAAATTTTCATGAAAAATAATATATATTAATTAAAATTGAACTTTGAATACACATTTACAAATTATGGCATTACAACAAATTAATTAATAAGTTTCAAAAAAAATTATCAAGCATAAAATTAAAAGATAAAAATGCTAGAATGTAAGAGCTTTTTCTTCCTGTCTTGTTTGTGTGACAAGTTTTAGTGTTTCCAATCATATTTCATCATTTGTTTATTATAGAATTCAATTCTACTATAAACTTTTTTCTTTCGTACTATGGTAGTTATTCATTAGAGGAGTATTATGCTCAGTTGTCTCTGGAAGAAGGAGAGGATAGTAGATTAGTGGTTCATAAGGAGGAAGTCATTAACAATAGGAGAGAATGGCTGCTGGTGGGGAATTTAATTGCAGATAAGCCTATTAATCTAAATGCTATGAAGAATACACTAGCTGCAATTTGGAGTCCAGTATATGGAATGAATGTCAATATGTTGGATGAAAAAAGGTACATATTTAGATTTTACCATGAATTTCATTCACAGATGGTCATTTGAACAAAACATTTTAGTGATGTAGAAGGTGGATCAAAATCAAAACCCAAGAATGATCCCTTTAACAAACATTGCGAAATGAGTTCACATATACAATCTACCTGTGTGCTTCAAATCTAAATTAATCTTTATAAGCGTGGGGAATTTTGTAGGGGTATTCATGGGAATCTGACCCAATCAATACTTCAAAAAGGTGGAAAGAGTATGTGCATATACAAGTTAGTATAGAGGTCCATGAGCCGCTTAAGAAGAAAATGAAGTTGAAAAAAGGAGGAGAATGGGCATATATTGAGTTCAAGTATGAGATGCTTGCTACATTTTATTTTATGTGTGGAATTTAGGGCATGGAGAGAAGTCTTGCCCACTAGTAAACAGAAATCCAAATGTTAAGAAAAGGAGATACAATGTTGATATGAGAGCTCAACTTTGACAAGGCACTACTCAGATTGGAGCAAAAATGGTTGAGGCTAGACAACTATGAAGGGGAGGAAGAGATCAAAAGTTCAGCCAAAATCGGTAGAGATAGCAGCGGGCTAGTTTGGAAAGTGTTGAAAATGGTAGGGGAGCAGTAATTGGGGATCGTAGAGTACATAGTGGTGATAACATGGTAATTAGAATCAATGATAAAGGAGAATCTTCTAATGGATTAGGGAAGCAGGAAATGTTGGAACATAGTTTAGGAAGTGTGATAATAATGATATCTAAGAGGATAATACAGGCGTAATTATTACGGATTTGAAGAGAAGACGTAGGGAAGGGGAAAATGGGCCAGACAGTGATGGGCTTAAGGAAAATATAGATGTTGCTCATATAGTAGATACAGAGATGGGCTAGAAGACAATTTGGATAGTGAAACTATCTTAGGGTTTAATGGGTTAAAAAATGAATTAGAGGTAGGTCCTACCAATCAGGCTTGCCTATAGCAATGAGTATCGTATTGTGGAATTGTCGGAGCTTGACCAACCTATGTGCAATTCAAGTATTGAAGGACATTGTCTAATATGTTAGGCCAAATATTGTGTTTTCAATATAAACATTGGTGGATAAAGGGAAGAATGGAAAGTACAAGGGCCCAATTGGGCTGTGAAGGGTTATATTTTATTGATGTTGATGGTGGAGGTGGGTTGGGCATACTTTGAAAGACTAAGAAAATGGTGAAAGTAGTTGGGGCTTCAAAAAATTATATTGATGCAGTGGTTAGGATAGATCAGACAGGGGAATGAACAATGACAGGTTTTTATGGGTGTTCTAATAAGGGCCGAAGAAGGGAGTCTCGTTCTATTATTCATCACTTAGTAAGGCAATCTGATCTCTTATGGATTATGCTAGGGGACTTTAAGGATTTGCTTAATCCTAACGAGAAGATGAGGGGGAAAGGTTCAACCAAGATATTTGATAAATAGGTTCAAAGAGTCGTTGAAGGACAATGGGCTAATAGATTTAGGGCTTTAGGGTTGCCAGTACACCTAGGTCAAATCTAGAGGGAAAACAGGATGGGTAGAGGAGAACTTGGATAGAGGAATAGCAAGCGAAGATTGGATTAGCTTGTTTAGAGATGCCACAATTCGAACATCGGAGGTTTCATCTTCTAATCACCTTCCAATTTTTCTTGAGTTGAACAGGAGGATATATGTTCCTAAGCATAAGAAATTTCACTTTGAGAATGTATGGTTGAAAGATTAAGAGTGTGTGAATGTGGTTAGTAGGGTGTGGAATCAGTGTTTGGGGCTTGATTTGAAAACTAAGCTAGAGGTTTTTGGGGTCAAATTAGCAAAATGGGAAGTGAAGTTGCAAAAGATTTTTGAAAAAAGGCTGGATCGATGTAAGAAGAGAATTGCAGAATTGCGTAGATGTATGGATGAAGACAGTATAACAGATTTCGTGTATGTCCAGAATGAATACTTCTCAATGTTGAATCAACAAGAAACATATTGGCAGTAGCGAGCAAAGCAGGTATGGCTCAAGGAAGGAGATACAAATTCTAAATTTTATCATAGTTATGCATCTTCGAGAAAGCGAAATAACAAAATCCATAAATTAAAAGATAGTGATGGGGTAGTTCATGATACAGTTAAGGAAATGTAGCAAATTATGGTAAATTATTTTACTGAACTCTTTAAATCTTTTGGCTGTGATTGTAAGGAGATTTTAAATTGTATTGATACCTTTGTTACTCGAGATCAGAATGATATGTTGATGATGCATGTATCTTATGAAGAGGTAAAAAATGCAGTTTTTATCATGCATCCAGATAGATCTCCCGGTCTGAATGGCATGAACCCAACATTTTTGGAGTATAGTGAGTTGGGATGTGGTGAGCTTGTATCAGCAACTCTTTAGTATAGGGTGTTTTCCAAGTGATGTTAATAACACAACTATAATCCTCGTGCCTAATAAGAAAAATCCATACTATATGCTAGACCTAAGGCCTATATCTTTGTGTAATACCATTTATAGAATTTTAGCAAATGTGATGGTGAACAGAATGTAGATAATTCTTCTACATCTTATTGGGGAGAACCAAAGTGCATTCTTGAAAGGAAGGTCAATTATTGATAATATCATGATTGCTTATGAGGTGGGGCATTTCCTTAAAAGGAAAAGATAAGGGAATGAGGGGTATGCAGCTTTGAAGATTGATACGTCGAAGGCATATGATCGCATTGAATGGAGTTTTTTAAGTTAGGTTATGAGGAATATGGGTTTCTCTAGTGATTTAGTGGAGAGGATTATGTGTTGTGTCTCTATTGTTACTTATCATATTCTTCATGAGGGGGTAGCATTAGGTCCCATAATTTTACAGAGGGGTCTTAAATAGGGGGACCTATTATCGCCATATCTTTTTATTATTTGTGCAAAAGATTTTAGTACTATGTTGAGGAATATGGAGAGGAGGGGTAGGATACATGGTTATAGGTGGCGAGAGGTGCTCCAAGTGTGATTCATTTACTATTCACAGACGACTGACTTTTGTTCTTCAGAGAAAATTTACAGGAGAGTAAGGAGGTCAAGCAGGCACTTAGTGCTTATGAGAAGGCATTAGGCCAAGTGGTGAATTTTATGAAGTCATCTATGAGCTTTAGTAGTAATGTAAGTGAGAGGGTTAAAAATGAGGTGATGGTGAGTTGGGAGTGAGATGGGCTAGAGATTCAGGAAATTACTTAGGTTTACCTTCGATAATATGGAGGAAGAATACTATGATTTTCCACTCTATTAGGGATAGGGTTTGGTAGAAAATTCATTGTTGGAGTGGTAAACCTTTGTCGAGGGCAGGTGAGGAAGTCTTGTTGAAGACGATTTCACAATCGGTTCCTAATTATGCTATGAGTGTGTTCCTTCTTCCTTTAGAGCTGTGTATTAAGCTAGAGAGGGGTATGAATGCTTATTGGTGGGGAGCAAAGGGAGAAAATAGGTGAGAGATTAAGTGATTAACTTAGGAACGTATGTGTCATCTAAAGGGAGTGGAGGTTCCGTAGATTGAGAGAGTTCAATATTTCCCTTTTGGCAAAATAATTTTGGAGATTGATGGTTGACTCTTCTTCTTTTTGTGCCTGCATATGTAAGGCATGCTACTATCCTAACAACTCTATTTTGTAGGCTAGACTCTGATATGACGTAAGTTGCATCTGATGAAGTTTGATGGCAGCCCAAAATGTGGTTAAAGAAGGAACCCACATAAGAATTGGAGATGGAAATACCACTTCTGTGTGGAATGACTCTTGGTTCCCATCAATTGAGCATGGAAGAATTGTGACAACAAAGATTCAAGAGCTGGAAAGTGCAAGAGTAGCAGACCTTATGTGTGTTGGTGAGAAGAAGTGGGATGTGGACCTTGTAAATGACCAGTTTGAGCAATAAGATAGCGAATTGATTTTGAAGATACCACTGTCTAAAAGGAACATGCAAGACTCATGCTATTAGATATATGAGGATCAGGGAGAGTTTACTATTAAAAGTTGTTATAAGGAGTTAAACAAGTCGAACCAACCTGTTGATGTGTGTTGGAATCAATTATGGAGGTTGAGAGTGCTAACAAAAATAAAAAAACTTAATATGACAGGTTTTGTAGGAGTTGTGTACCTACAAAATTAAATCTAATGATTCGGGGAGTTGATGTTGATCCATTGTGTGTGTTTTATGAGCATGAAGGTGAGTCGATAAACCATTTATTTGGAGATTGTGATTTTCAGTAAACAGTGTTGGGCTATGGCTCGACTACATGCCTAAAATTCAGGTATGACTTCTATGATTACATGGATAAAAACTTTCTTTGACAATAATTCACTGGAAACTTACGATTTCTTTGCTACGGTAATTTGGAGCTTATGGCATTTTTGGATTAAAAAACGTTGGAATGGTTTGTCTTGTACACCAACTACTGTGATTTCTTTAACTTCTAGCATGTGGTGTGAGTGGAAAAAAGCTCATGCAAGGCCTGTTTAAGCGTTGAGCATGGGTGAGAATAAGGTGCGAGTGTGTAGTCGTTGGGTGAAGCCTTCAGCTGGGTAGGTGTAAATAAATGTAGATGCTTCAATATACTCACAACAGGGGGCAGTAGGCGTGGGGTTTGTAGCTTGTGACAGTGTTGGAAATTTTCTAAAAGCGAAATATATGTATATTCACAACCTGTACAAGGTGGCTGTGGGAGTAAGGGAGATGTTGTCTTGGATAAAGGAAAACAATATGAGCAGATGTTTGGTTGAGACATTCAAAAATGGTAGTTGATAGTCTATCTAGTAATATGAATTTTTCTCCTTTTCATTTAATTATCTAGGATTGTGTTGAGTTAATTAAGCACTTAGATAATGTAAAAGTGCATTTTGTTTATCGTTCTGCGAATTGTGTTGCTCATTTGATTGCTAGAGAAGCCAATTCTATATCAGAACGTTTGGAGTGGACTGAGTTTTCTCCTCTGAGTATTGTTACTGTATTAGTTTCTGATTTGAATGATTAATAAAGTGTGTTGTTATTTAAAAAAAATAAATTAATTAAGAAGTATCTTTTATTTAAAAAATTTTAAACATAAATTTCATTAAATAAATTAAGTTTTTGTAATAAAATTTTCAATGTAATTTTATTTATTTAAAAATTTCATCATATATATTTCTTCTTATATATAATATAATTTATATTTTATTAAAAAAGAAAAAATGATAAAATATAATTAGAAGTTATTATATATTTTAAAATAAAATCAGCCAGTTGGATCTATTAGACCATTTGCATCGGGTCCGATTTTAGAAAGAGGGCTTGAAATACAAATTTTAAGATTTTATTAATTTAAACTTTTTAATAAAGTTTCTCCTCGGCCTCGCTCTCTACGCATCGAAAGTTTGAGAATCTCTGAAAGAACGCCAGCCAATTTCCGATAAGCGTACACAGAGTCATTCCGACTACTCCGATTTGATCTGGTGGAAACTCATTCAGTACGTGAATATTGAAAACGTGATAACCGGTGCAGGCTGATTCATTAGAAACAATGGAGGAACTCAGATCAGCACTGGAAGATCACATGGAGCAAATGGCGGATCTCGTTCAGAAACTCTCTGCGGAGCTCCGTTCTGGTCTTCGACCCGCTTATGAGAATTTCATCGGATTCTTTCATGCAATTGATTGGACGGTACACCAAAATTTCAAATTTCAGATCCAATTTCAACTTTTTATTTTCTTAATTTAATTTTTGGAATGATGTTGGTATTCTCAGGAGCCTTGGTTAATAGGTTTAATGGCTTTTCATGTTGTGTTGCTGATAGTAGCTATCATTTCGAGGCAGCATATCAATTTCCAGGTGTTCCTGTTTCTCCTAGCTTGTAAGTTATTTCAATTCTCTAGTTACAGATTATACAAATTGGATTTGAGTTACAATTTGGAATCAGAATGGATGTAGATTAAGGAAATTATAGCTTCTAGCATTGTGCTTCTTTGTCTAATATGAATACTATAATGTTCCTTTGTGCCATCGTTTCATTTTGCAATGAGTTTGTTTCTTCCAAACTCGAGACTAATCCTAAAGAAAATGGAGCTCCAATGTTCATATCATCAGTCTGTCAAGGGTTAATGACAAAATACATTATTATTATTAGTGCTGGCATAGTAATAAGAATCATATAGCATATACCCTATGAAAGAAGGTAAAACCAGAAGAACCTCGTAAAATGGACTTCTCAGCTCATTCTTGGTCTCTTAACCTTTAGTCATCTCTACCATTCCTGCTGTCATCCGTGCCTCCACCCTCATTCAAAGTATCTTCTAGTAATGAAAGAGACTATCTTAATTAACTCCACTGTACCTCAGTTTCTCAAAAGAATCCAAGTCTCAAGTGGTCTTCTTTTAAATCCTTAGGGTTTAAGGTGCCTTCAATATGATCAGAATTTCTTGTACTAAAATCTCAAAAATTATTATTCACTTGTAACCAAATTTGTCAAAGAATATGCCTATTCTTTATTAAAGGCCTATAACTCCAGTTTCTCTCTTTAGCGATTCCTCTGAATTTGCTTCATCACTGAACTTCCCACGGTTACCCATATTCATTTTGCGGCTGTTTTCCATACTCTTTCTTAACATCTTTAGATGCCACACATGCCAGATTCCTCCCTATCGATACGTTGAGGCATCTCTACTTTCCAGTTTGGTTCCTTTCCCTTTCCACTCTAACTTCAATCCAGCTTTTTGAGCCCTTAAAGTTCAGGCTCACAAAACTGGAGCCCCACAGGAAGTATCTACTACTATTTCTGCTCTTTTAGTATCAATGGATTTGTAGATTCTAGAATCATGGTCTTGATCCTTTACCATCTTGATGGTGCTCTTCATGTTGTGGCAGATTCTAAGAATATGGTATTGTACAAGTATTTACAGATAGTTTTACCAATTTGTTTATAGTGATTTCTTCTAGGAAATACCGTCTTGTTATTTTAATTGAGGTGCAAATTTTAACTTACAGTTTGTAGAATGAAATCTGGCATTTGTCTCTTAATTAATAACTCGTTAAACTTATACTCTTCCTCACAATTCTAGGTTTCCCAAAGTTGGATTATTATTGGACAAATCCCTACTTGTCATTTGAAATCCAAGATAAAACACTGTTCACCTGACCAATATTACATGTATGTCACCATTATTGCCTCATAATTATATATATTATGTAGTTGGGTGGTCAATGTGTATTTTAGAAACTAAGCACATAGTTGCAGGCTTTGATGCAGCCATTCTTGTTATTTTTCATGCACACATTTAAGGATTTACTTTGAATATCATCTTACATTGCCAATGATGTCATGTAGTGGGTGGCGTATACTTTGCTGAGAGGCTTAACAGAGTTCTGAGTAACAACTGGAAGAGCTTTGCTAGCCAGAATTATTTTGATCCACATGGCCTTTTCCTTTCAACACTCTGGTCTGGGCCTCTCCTCATCATCGCGATCGTTATTTTGGTTAGTAATGGTTATCACCCTTCATTCATTTTTTTTTCTGGTCATCTTTACTGAATATTTCCTTCCCTTTTTTATTCTTTTATTTATTTATTTATATTTTGCAGATGAACACTCTCTTTTCCTTGTGCTACCTGATTGTGAGGTGGAAAAGGGCTGAGCTCAGGCACCGCGCAAGGCGATCGCATAACAAACAGGATTGATTATGATGAGGCACACTAGTCATTCCTGCTCCAGACATTCGAGTAGCTATTTCTTGCCTCCTGATAGATTAGATATCTTTTCAATCCTAAGGTTTTTTTCTCTCTACATTTTTTTTTCAATCCTAAGTTTTGAATGGTGTAATCATTAAAATGTCACCCAGATTAGACCCTTATTCCTTGTGGTAGTATTTTTTTCTCCAAAACCTAACACATCAATACAGAAATGAGTTTTGCCCTTGAATTGGTGACTTATTATAGTTCCCGTCCTGCTGCGAGTTAGTTAATGGTATACCAAACATTTCAAAGGAATTTGTTTTATTATTATCGTAATTGAGTTTTACAAAGTACAATTCCAGATATAATAGAGAAGAACTGAGTCAATGTAGTACCAAATCGCAGGCTTGACACTCTACTGGAGCCTGAGCTTCGCCTGCTAAAATGTAATTTGAGCTTCGTTAAATGAATGCTCAAAACTGTCGAGCTTAACTTTCATCATTAAAAAAGTAAGTTTATCTATTTAAAGCTGAAAACTTAAAATAAAGGTTAATGTTCAAAATTAGCTCAAAGTAGAATAGAAAATTAGTACACCAATAGTAAATACATGCTTTCTTCAATTAATCCATGTTGCAATTGTATATTACTGATGAACAAATACAAGGCCCATGTTCGTATGGTACTTCTTCTATGCCCATTTAAATTGATTTAAAATAAATTAGACCCTTAGAAGTCCATTCATTTGGACCATTATTTGGTCCCTGGAGAGCCCATTTCAAAAAATAAATTAAGGTTTTAAAAAATTATTTCCGCCGTTGCCGGGGATCGAACCCGGGTCACCCGCGTGACAGGCGGGAATACTCACCACTATACTACAACGACTCAGATGTTAGAGCATTTATTTGAAATTATTATAAAGTATATTTTAATATTAATGTTAATACATTTTTTAATATCTTTAAATAATCTCATGAGCATTTCAATAATTTCCTCGATTGGCCGCGTAGTTTTTTGGGTATTTTTGTGAAGATATTCAATAGATAAAAAAATTGTTTTCTTGAAAAAAGGTGACAAAATTGGCCATCTAGTTTGGAGATACAGCATGTATTTTCAAAAGCTATGATACAGAAGCCTCTCATATATTTTAACTCTGTGAAAACTGATGAGCTATTGTTTCATTTTTGCTGTACCATGTAATGGACGTAACAAAAAGCGTATATTTTGACACCTGCATCATTAGAGATAAGATTAGATCAAATATTCTGCAAATAAAGAACTTCTGAAACATTTTATATTATCACATATTTTTTTTAATTTTTTTTTAAAATATCAGTCATAGATGCTCTATTCCATGTTATGATATGGTAGATCGACATTCATATACATTCATTAATTATTTCTTTTGACTATACATTGCTTTATAAATAATCAGAGGCCTAGAGTTAAGATGATATAGTCTTGACTGATTCAGCCGATTTAAATTCGATATAGTCGGTCACTTCAATTTCATTGCACATTTTCTAACTAGCTTGCTAACACTTGAAAGAAACTACCTGTGAATACAAGTTTTCCCTCCAAAAACAAGCCAGTTTGCTGTTGCAACAGAAGCGTCACAGGTTTCAACACTTTCAAGAACTTCCCCAAAATACATTTAAGTACATCATTTGCAGCATTTTCTGAAGAGCGTTTGAATTCGTTTTGAAGGAGTTCAATTTTTTAAAAGGCTAATTTTAACATCATTAAGTAAAGGCTCTAGATCAGTTTGGAAAAACTTCATGTAAAAAACCTTGAAAAGGATGTCACTCCACTCGAACATGTGTATCCATATAGGGGCAAAAAGAGAAGAAAACAAAAGTGCATGAAGAAAAAATACATTATGTAATTCATGTATAAAGAAATAAGAACAAGCTGATAACCCCAACATGTAACAAAAAAGTTAAAAAATGAATAAGAAATGACGAATCAGATAATGCCCAATGAGTATATAGCATGTACTAACCTATGACAATTAGCTGATTCAGATTGATCTCTCAAACTGAGTGAAGCAAACTGATTAGAGAGTAGCTCAATAAGGTCACCTCTCAAAAGATCATTTGAATGGACAGGCCATGCCTTTGGGACATGCAAATTCCTGCAGAAGGAATGATAGAAGTAAAATTTTCGGGGATAGTTGTCAGGTGAAATGATATCATCCTAGCAAATAAACCAGAGGCCAGTTCCCTCTTATTGTTTTAACTTATTCCCACAGTATTAGCTACTTTTAAAAATAAAAGCATTCACAAATCTGAACTGGACACACAAAAGAGCAACATAACAGTAGTGCTAGCATGCAAGTGAAATTGATGTATGCAGCACTGTTGTTTGGATGCTAGTAGTGGCTGTAATGTTAGCAAAATGCAGTATTTGCACTGACAGTCAAGATGTCCTATGATGGTGAAAGGAAGAAGTGCAGTGTATCATGACATGTTAATTGTTCCCAATTGCTACACTATGGTTGATTGTGTGGGTGACTAGAAGGCTGGCTGTGCAAATGGTGGTTAAAAAGTCATCTGACAGCAATTTGTCATTAAAATGCTATTTGAGACTCTTTTTTATCTTGCTCTCTTGAAATTCTGGTCCTATTGGCGGTGGATGGATGCAACTGCATTTGTCAATGTTGCTTTACACAGCCTAAGAATTCCCTACACCAGTGAACACGTTCAACTGGTTACCCTAAGGTCATGATCATTATGTTTAAAGTAGTTTCTTACTCTTAATCACACATGCAATAACTTGCAAATCTCAAAGGTCATTAGTACATAACTAGAAAAATGTATAAAATGAAACTGCATTTAGCTCTATATTACTTCAGTATTAGTACATAACTAGAAAAATGTATAAAAAGAAAAAAATGAATCGAGTAACATTGGCATACCCTTCAATGCATCTGAACCTGCACCGCTCCATTTCATCTGCTGAATATTTTCCATAAAAGCCAGCAAGATGTTGCCTTAAATTTGGTATCCCAGGCAAAGGCAAAATATCCCATACCTTCAGAACCTGGACATAACACTCATTTTCCTTGATAATGTCAACATTCCAAATAAGGTAAAGTGTTGCATCAACCTTATACTGCTCCAGCATGGAAGAAAAAACAACCGTGCCATTGAGATCTCTGTAGTTGTGAGGCTGACGCCAACCACTTGAAAGTTTCTTCAAAATTGAAAGCAATACTTTTTGAGTCCAAATACTCTCAACTCTTGCAATTGATTTCAAAAAATTATCCTCAATTAAAACCTTGTATTGCTCTAGGTTGATTCTCTCAGCCTTGTTCAGGTTCTTGCATCACCCATGCATCACGCAATTGAAGTATGACACCATTTGTGGGGGCAACTCACGAAAAAGTACTCGTTTTTCTCAAAAATAAATTTTCATGAATAAAGTACAACAAAATTTCAAGAAAAGCTGAAATTTCATACAATCGGCAAAGTTTTGCAAAAGCTTTTACAAAACAAATGCCCACAATGGGCCATACTCAACAAGCATCTCATGTATCTCCCTCCAATTACTAGTATCATCCAACACGTATCTAGGGGCATCCTTTCAAAGGAGTCTTCACCCACAATGCAAAGCTACAATAACTAACTTTCAAAAGCTCAGAATCTGACATGGCAATAAGCCGAAAATCTAACATGGAGCAACCACAAGCTTAGAAGATGACATAGTACTGTCACAAGCCCATAAACCAATATGGCACCATCAAAATCCTAGAATCTGACTCAGCACTTGTCAGTTCACTATCATCAGAATCACCTTTTGCTCGAAGTTAATTTAGATGAGGGGGCAGCTGTGAATCCTTAATTTTGCACCTCTAGAATCGTCATCATTAAATCCCTAATTTTACATCAAAAAAATTTTCAATTTAAATTCCCCAAATTTTTTACCATTAGATCTGGCTCATCGATACGAGTCCAACGGTTCAAATCATGCTCAAATCAGACTCTGAACGGGTCCGAAATTACGAAAATACTAAAATTGGGTCAAACCAGGCCAAACCAATGCATAAGGATCCAAAAGCATGCATAAGGGCCCAAACGCATGTGTTTGACTCCAAATGCACGCGTTTTGATTCCTAGGGCTTCTGGCTCCTTATAAATTCAAACTTTCAGAACTATTTCGGGATGGCTTTTTCCAAACGCACTTAGGCCTGTTTTCTAGCCTCCTGACACTCCTAAACACTACAACTCTTACCCAATCGAATCAAATCATCAGAATCTCATAAGAAACACTTCGGGTTTCAATTAGTTCAACAGTATTGTTCTTTCAGTCCCAGTTCAGACAAGTAGACACCAATGCTCTTCAAACACAATGGAGACTCGTTCCGGTTTCATCAAGCCCTCTGACCCTTCAGTTCCCAAATCCCGCAAGCCAAAAGTAAATACGGTACAATATGTTCTAATTCCTTTTGGTTCTGAATTAAGCCTTGAAACTGATAAAGCATTTTCTTTATCAAATAATTATTTAACTGAAATAATTCAAACTATAGCCTTTTAAATCTGAATTAAGCCATGCTTTTATCAAAATTCCCTTTTACTTAAAAACAAATTGAACTAAGCTCTAAATCGAACTTAGGCAATTATTTCACAATCAAAATCATTTTTCATTAATCAAAACTGAACTGGTTAATGGCCTATTTGGTTAACAATTTTTATTAACTAAAATTTGTTAGCTTCTGAACACATCGAACCAAACTACTTACTTATTATCAGAACAACCCCCACCCTTCGTGAGAATGGAGAACGGTGTGAGGTTTGATTCTCATTCAAAGGGATACGTCAGCAAACCTTCTCACAGCTTCAACTCCAAACTTTTAATTTTCTTTTATTCCTTTATTGTATTTTATTGTGTTACTTTTATTATTTGAATCATTGTGATTGTTTATTATTATTGTTATAGTTTGTTATTTTATTATTGTGTATGGATGTTATTTGGGAAATGTGGCTCCTTCCATATCATAAGATTGGAGGGAAGATCCCCTGATTTCCATGGTTTTGCCTCTATAATTTACTATTTTCTTTTGGGTGTTATGCCTTTCCTAAAACCTGAAGTGAGCTAAAGGAGAGATTCCTAGTCAAATCTTATTTTACTGCTTCATGCAATTGTCATATGCATTATATTTATGTCCATGCATCATTCTGGCATGCTTAACGTGTTCATGCACCATGATAAACTGTTCATGCATACAGTGGCGAAGTCAAGACCTTGAGTCTATGGAGGCAAATATTAAATCTATTACTCTCCATCTTACAGCATCATTAAGTGCTCCCAATCTTATTTTTTTGAGGGGTTGCAATTACTAAAAATATCATAATTTAGCATATTGTTATAGGCATTTTAAAAAGTTGAGGGAGTGCAATTGCACACCCTCAGTTACATGTGGCTCCGCCATTGCATGCATACATGAAAATCGATTTTAATTGAAATCATCATTTTTAAGCAAAAAGTTGATATGTAAAAATGGTAAAAATAGTTTTTCATAAAATTTTTTTATCAAATCATGAATCCCCGAACCCCTTTGGTTCAAACAATAACGACCTTTTCAACTGGGTTAGAAATATTTTTTTCTAAAATAGAGTTAATTCAAATGGTTTTTTAATCACCATGGAAAAAAAGCTATTTTTTTGTTAAGATTAAGTGGCGACTTTGTACACTTTACACACCACGTACACGCCAACGAACACATGTGGATGCACATATGTGGGCATCGTCCGCAATCCGCGACGCCATGCGCAATCTGGCTCCCAGTAGTCAGTTTCCTTCCAGCCATAGCCTCAGAAGTGCGCTGGAAGATCTCGCGAGCCGCTCAGACAAGGCCTCACACTTCCATATCTAAATTTTAATTTAATTAAAATTTTAATATAATAAAGTAGAGAAAAACGTTCATGTTCCATCAGTATATGACAACTTCTCATATCAAAACTTGAATTTTTTTATTTCTGAAAAATTATAATAAATTAATAAATATAATAATTTATAAAACTTAAAATATATATTGTAATTATAGTTATACATAACAAAAATTAATGACAATAACTTTAATATCAACCAAATTTAATCTCTTTCATATTGTTTTATTTTTTCCTAGTTATTTCTATATAACTAACATATAAAAGAAAATATTGTCAATTGTTTAATTATTAAAATTTAAATTATTTATCATTAATATAAAAAGATAGAATCAATCATAATAAAAAAATCTAATTAGACAAAATAAAATGAATAAAAAAAATAGAATCAATTGTAACAAAAAATAAAATTATTAATAGAATGCATATTTAATCATTTTAATAAATAAAAGTAATATAAATTAATTTTCAATTAAAATTATATTATGATTAAAGTTCCTATTCTAAATATATTATTTCTATTTTTAATCTTAAAACTTATCAATGAGTTAAAGTTTAGTTTATAATAATTTTAAAATTTTTAAGTTATTTTTTTTCTTACTCCTGATGTGCAATAATTATGAAGTTTATAATAATTAATATAATAATAATTACAATTAATAGTAATTGCACGTTCTTTATAATATTTGTTCTTTAATGCAAAAAAATATTATACTAGACTATCCCAATCTTATATATATTTATTATTTCTCTCTCTCTCTCTCTCTCTCTCTCTCTCTCTCTCTCTCTCTCTATATATATATATATATATATATATATATATATATATATATTTTGATGTTTAGCTAAAAAATAATTACAAATTGAGAATTGCCAGATGTCATTTTATTCACCATTATAAAATTGCCTATGTTATATTTATTCAATAATTCATAATGTCCTAAACAAAAAAAAAAATTCTGTGTAGCACAATCCTAATGTCATGGATTAACTTCTCACTAATACTGATATCTTGTTAAATCAATATTAATTACTTAATTGATGCGTACTGTGTTTAATCACATTAAGATTGAACTGTTCTGGTCGAGCTGAAATAAACCTGCACAGAAAGAAATTTGGTTAGGGGTGTCGGACGTTGTGTCCGGCGATAACCCTCCGACGCTCAAGTCAGTGAAAGGTTTGAATCACAAATGGAACAATATATAGTTTAAGAGTTTTAGAGGATAGGTTTGCATTACCTTGTTTAGGTTGTTGATGTCTGTATTTATAGGATGAAAAATCATATTGAATGGGACACGTGTCAGCCCTGGGTATTTTGACAGTGTACCTCTTAGTGGGGTCTGTGACATATGTCTGTTGTCAAGTCCCGAACTCCGAAGACCGCTAGTGGGTAAGGCCTGTGATGAGTTTCGGGTTCGGTGAGAACTAGGCGCTACAGATTCGGTCTAGACTCAATCATATAGTTAGTATCGAATCAGACCAAGACTGAATATTATCACTAATTAATTTTAGTTAGATTGAAATACGTAGTTCCTAATCAATTAACAATTCTTTTTTAATAAATAATAAAATAGTATTATTAGTGAACGTTTTTTCATTTTTTCTTTTACTTTTTCAATTTTTTCACATATAAAATATCTAAATTATTTTGTTAATAAAAGGAGTATATATTATTTCCTAAACTATAACTATTATTAATCATCATATATTATTATTTTAGGTTACTAAAATATTTTCAAATTAAAAGAAAATAGGGGAATAATATGATATTTTTATCGATCTCTCACTCTTAGTCATATTTATATATATTATGATATATATTTATGTTAAATAATAAAGTCAATACTCTATTGTATTACTCTAAATTTTGTTGTACAAAAATTTTCCTATCTACACTTTTAATCTAATTTTTTTTATTTTCATCCATTATTTATCTCTAACTTTTTATTTTTTAAAATAATAATTTAAATTAATTAAAATAAAAATATAATTAATAAATATATTATAAAAATTTTATAAGTATAATATTTATTATACAAATTTATATGTAATATTAAACTAGTATATATAATGTGCGGATAGTTTCAAAAAATATTGTGGATATCACTGTCTACCTAATACTCTCTCATTCCCATAGTGTTTGTATGATATTTCATCTTTAAACGTTCCCAAATATTTGTAAAGTAATTATTTTAAGATAATTGAATTAAATTTATTTAGATAAAATATTAAAAAAAATTATAATTTTAAATAGTTTTAATATATTATAGTTAATGTTATAATATGTCATTTTATATTAAATTAATTATATTTTTAATTTAAATAAAATAATAAATTTAAAATTAAAATTATAAAATTATTATGTAAGATAATAATTAATAATTTAATTATTAATAAAATATAAAATTAATATTAGTTAATTATTGCTAAATTTTGATGATATTCAAACTCCAAATACTATGCATTGAAGGTGTAGTATTTTTTATTGATTAAAAAAAATATTGTATTTTTTAGTAAAAGAAAATGATTTTGTAATATTATTTGATTTTCTCAGGTCCAAATATGACGACGAAACAGCCGATGCTTCAACGTTATCTTCAGTTGATGTTCATCACTATATGAAGAGAGTAGTGGTGTAAGCTACTGGTAGAGCTACTCATTGACTTCTCAAAATGGCTAATTCCAAGTCTCAGAAGAGTGTTCTTCTCTTATGCGGGGATTACATGGAAGATTTTGAGGTTTTCCCTTTTTGATTTCTCCTTCTACCTTCACTTGTTTGATTGATTGATGATTTTTATTGACAATATCTATTATTCGCAGGCGATGGTTCCTTTTCAAGCCCTGCTTGCCTATGGAGTAGCTGTTGATGCCGCCTGCCCTGGCAAGAAAGCCGGCGAGGTTTGCCGGACTGCAATTCATGAGTCCTCGGGTCACCAGGTACTCCTTCTCTCTCTCTCTGTAGAACAAGATGAATTCTTAGCTTCTGGATTCGTAGAAACTATTAATTTGTAAAGTTTGAGCTGCTGCTTGGGTTTCTGCTTATCTAAGTGGCTCAAGAATTGTTCTCTCATTGGTTCCACATCAGTTGTTAATGTATTTGTGATAAAAAGGTCTGAAGTCCATTGAAATCATTTATTTTCATTACAAAGCTTGGATAGTGTTATAATCTGAGCAGTGCTTCTGGAAATTGTCACATTAGGTGATGGTGGAAGTACTGCATTTGTTGGTGTTTATAACATTAATGGCTTGATGATGGAGCGTGTTAAAATTACAAAATTCAATAGTTGGGTTGATGTTAATATTATGTGTTTGATAAAGACTGTTAAGATCACTAATTGCTAATCCCACATCGGTAAAATACAAACTCACACAACATTATTTTGCTTGAAATTATTAGGGTCCATAGACAGTCGTTTGAAATGAAATACATAAATTTGTGTTTTCATATAAAATTGTAAGAATAGTTGTGGTGCTAAATTTTGAGCAGTCAATTTTTCCAACTGACTACCTATCCAAATGGATTGTAATGGGTTCTTGTTTTACTAATAAAGTTTATGAGCTATCAGCATTACCATATATACTTAATATATTAAATTTTGGATTAAAAAATGCTACATAGACAGACTGACTGATTGCGCTAAAATTTGAATTCTTAGCCTGAATTGGTCATCAAATATGCATTTTCTCTCTATAAAAGAAGCTCATATAAATGTAATAGTTCTATGTTGTTTGAAACGAGAGACTCGTATTTTGTATTTTCTTCAAAACCTGGCCTTGACCTTGTTCTCTTCTTCTTCCCTTTTATTTCCATGATTCTGTTTGTTCGTTTTGGTCTCTTGGAAATCTATTTCAATTTTGTACACTTTATTTAGCCTATTAATTTGGTTTATATAATGAATAAAAATGTCTACCCAATCTTTACTAGGTTGTGTTGTCAGTCTTTGTCACGAGTCATTGGAGCCAACTTGAAAGTGTCTGTTCATGGGATGACTTAGGGACAACTAATTAGCAATTTACAAAATATGCTGCATTGACTTACTTCCTTTTTATTGTAGACGTATTCTGAGTCTCGTGGGCACAACTTTGCTCTCAATGCAACGTTTGATGAATTGGATTTTGGCAAATACGATGGGTTGGTGATACCAGGAGGAAGGGCTCCAGAATATCTTGCCATGAATGAATCTGTCTTAGAGTGTGTCCAGAAATTTTCTGATGCTGGAAAGCCTATTGCCTCTATATGCCATGGGCAATTAATCTTGGCAGCTGCAGGATCAGTAAAAGGTAGGAAATGCACTGCATATCCTCCTGTTAAACCTGTACTTGTTGCTGCTGGTGCTCATTGGGTTGAACCTCAAACTATGGCGGCTTGTGTTGCTGATGGCAATATAATTACTGGGGCTACATATAAGGGACACCCTGAGTTCATTCAACTTTTTGTCAAGGCATTAGGAGGTGTCATAACTGGTTCAGACAAGAAGATTCTGTTTCTCTGTGGGGTAAGTTCTAATCACTTGCTTGATTTTAGTGGATAAAGACATGCAAGGATGTCTTCTATGTGTGTATCTGTATGAGTTTTTCAAATTTCTTTATCATTTTGAGATTTGAGTTAGCACACAATTGCTTAATAAAGCAGATGAAAGAAAATAAATTATATGAATGGAAATTTGTTCCACAAATTACGAGAGAGGAGTAGACAAGAGAGAGAGAGAGATTTGATTTTTCAATGGTAACTACATTTATCTACTACGCTTTTAGTCTCCAAATATTTATTTGTACACTTATCACACGCGGATGTGCACAAATGCGAATAGGGACAAAAGTAAAACTTCACATTCACTCAAGGCTAATATGTAAAAGAGGAATAAATGAAATTAATTGAAAATAGAGAATAAAAATAAACCGTAATGTAATTGGAGAGGTCATTATTAATATCTTCTTAAATTATTCTAGTTTTGAAGATAAATTTTTGGTTTTTTAATTGATAGTTAAGTTTGATGAAACCACATACTTTCCCATGGTTTCTAAGAGCCTTTAGTACTTTCACAACACATTTGCAGGATTACATGGAAGATTATGAGGTAACTGTTCCTTTTCAATCTCTTCAAACTCTTGGGTGTCATGTTGATGCAGTTTGTCCCGGGAAAAAGGCTGGTGATTCCTGCCCAACTGCTGTCCATGATTTTGAAGGGGACCAGACGTACAGTGAGAAGCCAGGCCATCATTTCACTTTAACAGCATCCTATGAAGGGTTACTTGCCTCAAGTTATGATGCTCTTGTCATCCCAGGAGGTCGGGCTCCAGAATATTTGGCACTAGATGAGACTGTGATTTCCTTGGTGAAAGAATTTATGGGACTTAAGAAGCCAGTGGCATCCATTTGCCATGGCCAGCAGATCTTAGCAGCTGCTGGAGTTCTAAAGGTAGTTTCTTTGATGTTGTTATGAATATAATTATTTATGTAGAATTTCAATTGTGTGTGCATCTCTTAGTACTTACTTGTCTTCCATGATGTTCATAACCACTGGTCCTACTCGGGAAAAACGTTTCTCCCTTCGACACGTCTTTTAACATCAGAGTATAACATCTTTTGACATGCAGTTTGATTAGAACCAATCCTCCAAATGAGGCTCATGTAGTGATAGCATGAGGTACTTGGTGTGCTTTTTGGTTATACATGCAAAGAATGTTATGAAATATGGAAATGGGATTGATTGTATTGCTATTAAGCTTTGTCCTGCCTATCACCTTGATGTGGCCTATTTCCTCTTATTAGGGAACAGACAGAATATCATTAAAAAACTTGTTGGCTTTCATTTTTGACACATGATTTTCTTTATCTGATTTCAAAAAGATTTTACAAATAGTAGTCCAGGCACAATTACTGTGTCAATAACTTTTTATATGAATCAACGTGCAGGGAAGAAAATGTACTGCATATCCTGCTGTGAAGCTCAATGTAGTGTTGGCAGAGGCAACATGGCTAGAACCTGATCCAATAGATCGCTGCTATACAGATGAAAATTTGGTTACTGGAGCTGCATGGCCAGGACACCCAGAGTTTATATCTCAATTGATGGTGTTACTTGGCATCCACGTCTCGTTCTAGTTGCTGTCACTATACTTGCGGCTTTTATGTATGCTTCTTGTATCAAATAACATGTTAAATATTTAGCATATCAACTTCTTGTGCATTGAGAAAAAGAAAAAAGAAAGGGCATCTTGGGTGTGCAAATAGATGTCTGTTTGCTGTTGATCTGAATAAATAAACGATTTCTTGTATCCCAAACAGTTGTCACCTTTTACATTTGCAAGTAATGATCTTAAAATGAGTTAGTGCAATAGTATCAGTCTTTTTGAACCTCATTGCTTGCTCATCTTGGGTATTATTGGGGGATACGCCCAGGCTCTCGAAATAAGGCTGTATTAACTACTGGATAAGCTTCCAAAGACGACCTTTTTTCAAATTGCCAGAGTTAGGATTCGCCTCAGATAATTGATCTAAGAAACTGATATGCACTCTCTACAGTGCACTCACCATCATAGCCTATCTACACCATTACTAAGAGGAATTTGATTGATACACTCCAAAAAAAAACACATTTTACTGTAATGTCAATTGAGTTTGAAATTTTATAATTTTATTTTAATTTGAAATAATATAAGGATATAAATTTAACAAGTACAAAATATGCATTATTCCAAATATATAGCTTCCTCCTATTGTTGCAAAAAAAATCAGTATATAGTTATGTGGACTGATGAAAGCAATATGATGTCTAGAAATCCAGCGAATAACATGAGCAAAATTTAAATTACAACTACAACACCCCTAGAGAACTTGCAAAAGTATATTTCTGTAGGCAAGAACCATATATGGACTCCATCTGTAACTTCAATTGACGATTATACAATACCAAATGATACATGACAGCAATGTGAAGGAAGCCGACAAGTGCTAAAAGAAAATCATCCAAGCGACCAATTATGCCTATGTCCACAGTTGCTGCATATCAATGATTCAATAGTTTGCCAAATTACTCTGACCTGATAAATGAGACTAAATAATTCAATGAAAAAGCTTTGGTAAGTCATCTTCTTCTAGGGTAGTGCACACAGGGCTTATGAAATAGATATTAGCACCAAGTAATCATCTGCACACAGGAAATATAGTAAGAATCCGTCTGTAGAAATGAACTAATAGATGCCCAAACAAGTCAATCAATGCAATAAATGCATAACATCTTGTTGAAAGAAAAATACAAGCATTAGTATAAAAAGCTAAATAAAACAGCAAAACTGGATGAAGTGTTTGCCAAGTTTGACAGCTGAACTGAATATGAAGTTCCAAAAATAGCTATGTTGCCTATAGCTCTCAATTGAATTACTCACTTTTGGCCATTTCACCATGGTGGGCACGAAAAGAAAAAAATTGTTCTGTTCCCCTGCTTTTATATAAACCTATTATGTCCCTAGCCTTTCATTTTTGGGAAAAAATTTAACAGATTTCAATTCCAAACGTGAAGCACTACCTTAAAATATTGTTCATTAGACAACACCAGACTACCGACATGGTTATGCGATTCCTTTTTCATTACTTTTTGAAATAGCCCATTCAACCTCAACGAGCAAACATTTTAGGCATACATCAAAACTGAGCCTGCAGCTGCTGTGCACTTACCCTGAATCACAATCACAAGGAGTTGACGCCTCCTAGTGATACATAGGAACTGTACATAAATTAAATAAATAAACATGCTTATCAAAAAAAATAAATAAACACAATATAACTAGTGTAGGTCAATTTCAAACATCATATTAATTCAGTTCTCCTAGCTACTTCAGAAATCAAGTCAAATTACTAAAGCATAAATGCATGATGACTTCCAAGTATTATCTGTCACCCTAGCAAACAAATGAAACTAACCCCTCCAACAGGCAGGAAAAAAATCCAATTAAATATGTTTAATTGCAATTAAAACATCCTTAATGGCAACCATACTCATGAATCGAACATTAGATGTTCATATCCTGTTAATTTGCATGCTATGTTTTCTCAAAAACAAGGATGGCAAAATTTATGTAAAAGCAGCAGCTCCAAAATTTGCTATAAATACAACCACGGCAAGCTCCTTTGCATACCAACACTACGACTAAAGGTTGAAATAGAATACATTTTATAATTGGTTCAAATTAACTAGGCAAAATTCAAAGCATATGGGTTTTAATATAAGACCATTGGTTAAAAAAAAA
>CAOJBK011773672.1:0-10199 GCA_948294925.1 Codiaeum variegatum
ACTAAGGATTATAAAGCTTTAAACAGAGAAAGTCAATGTCTGATTTAATGTGATCAAGAATCTAAATAGATTATGCAAAGCAACATAACATATTCTCTTAGCTATTTCAAATTTACAGAGCCTATGAATTTCAAAAGCAAGTAAAATACTTAAAAGAGAAGTCATTAACGGCTAATCCTGCAATTTAGTAGATAACCATATGGATATATAAGCTTAAATCTTAGATAACTCTTAAAGCAATTCACTTTTGAAATTGACAGACATATACAATTCAGATTGCAGAGCAGATTACCTGTAAGTTGTTTAATGACATAAGAAAATATGCCATATCAGAAGAGAAGCTTCGCCTAATGCTATGCTGCCATTACTTGCTGTCTTGTGAGCTCTACACACCATGAATGTGCCTTCCACAAGATGATTATGCTAGCCATGAAAGAAAAATCAATGTCTTTTTCTTTCACTTAAATGGAAAACAAAATAATACTAGCATTTACTAAATCATTCACTGCTACAGCTTTATCAACTAACTTTGTAATTATCTTTCTTGATTACTTGAAAAAGGTCTTGAATATGCTATGATGCTAGGCATTAAGACTACCATATATTCAGAACTCTCTTCTATAGATATAAGACAATAAAGAAATATAAATTGTTGCCATATCTATGAACATAAAGAGAGGAGAGAACTCACAGAGGGAATATAATCTCAACACCTATGCTACCAATAATCCGCCGAACTCTAATTGTAGTGTGAATACCAGCATTTTGCCTTTAGATATTAATCTTCCGAAAATAGCAGGAGCATTTTACTCCCTCTTGAACTCCCCATGAAAAATAACATTTTCTGACTGTCATGTCAGTATCCACCATGGCCAAACAATGAAGAAGAACACTGGAATATTCTTGAAGCAGCGCAATGCAATCTTATGACTTTCTGGAATTACAGAATACTCGCCATTTTACACATCATACCCAATATTCAAAGAAAAAATGTACGAAAAGGACCATAGCATCGAATATATATCCTGGCTAAATTAACAAAAAATTTCATAGATTTGTAACTAATAATAGAAATATTAGAAAACAACTTTTGATTAGGGACAACAAATTCAACAAAAATTCTAGCAACTAATTACTTTCTCAAAATTCTTTAGCATAACAAACTCAACAAAAATTCACTTACTATTGATTATGGACAAAAGTCTTATTCAATTAGAAACCCTAATTGGAAACTCCCAAGGTAATACGAAGTCCCGTAGACTCTCGCCATGAGTTGGAGAAGACGTGAGAGCTTTTACAGTGAGGCGATGCTACAGATAAATAAGAAAGAAGGTTTAGGGTTTGATGGTGAAGAAAGTTAAAGATAGAGAAGAGAAGGAAGAGGGAGAGAGAGCCATGAAAGAAAATTGAGAAGGAGAAATGGAGATCTGCACTCGCGTGAAGTTTATTTGATTTGAGTCGCAACATTCAGTCACAAGTAAAAGCAAATCTTGTTTAAGTAAAAGAATTGCTATTTTACGTCTGCTGCAGAAGTTGCGCGAATTCTGTCACAAGTAGATGCACTTTTGAAAATAGCGCTTCCACTTAAAAAAAGCATATCAAAATAGCTATGCTTTTTATGAGCACCTCTACGACAACATCGCTGAAGATATATTTCTGTTGTAGTGTCAAAATTTCAAGATATTGCATTGAATTTATATAAAAAATAATAATTAAATGGAAAGTCTAAACATATATGCAAAAAAGTGAAGATCTGATTGATGTACAATTAATGATACATGATGAACACATTAACAACAAACTAATTGAAAAGATTGAGAAGGGAAACTCTGGTTTTGATCAATCTTCTAAAGAGACTGTGACTTCCTTCTTCGAGATGTTGAATACAAAGCTCCAAATTCTTCAAATGGGTTTGAACATTTTCCAAATTATCAAATTTGGACCCCACAAGAGATTCCAAAGCAGAGTCAGTAATTGCAAATTCATTGGTATCTGTCCCTTCTTGTTCTTGCTGAGAAGCAATTCTCTTATGAATCATAAGCTTTGAAACTAAAGACCAATGGCTTGATGGCTTGTTAGAAAATTGAGCCTTTTGCCCAGAGATGAAAAACAAGAAGGATTTAAACACTGAAAGATTGATGGCTTCAACTTCTCTTAACAAACAAACAGTAGAAGCAATCTCATTATCAACACAATTATAAGACACAGAGCATTTCTTCTCTATACACTTGAAATTATTCATAGCCTTTTGGATAGCCTTTTTAGCCATTTTACGAGAAGTTAAATATTTTCTAACCTCAACAGCAATACCATTTTCACCGCCTTGTCTTCTTCGAATGGTTGATTCAAGTTCTAAACAGTATTCTTTTGTTTGCAGTAATGCATCTTTAGAAGCATTACAAATGTCAAGAAGCCTAAGAGAGGCATCAAGCAACTCATCCACCCATTTCCGATTTTGATGTTGGGCTAATGCTTGCTGTATGAGAGACAAATGAAGTAACTTCTCGATGCATTCATGCAAATCTTGAAGCTCCCTGAGATTGTTGGCTATGGATGTTGATGAGATACAACAGCAAGAAGCCTCAGAAGCTTTTATTCTTGAGATGTGATCGTCTAATTCTATCATTAGAGGGTGTGGTCTTGTAGGTAAACTATCTGATCGATCATGGAATAAGCTTTTTGTCGTAGCCATTATTGTTGGAAAAGAGAATTGTTCTCTCTCGCTATATATATGTTGAAAGCTTTTAGATAATTAAATTTTTTGTGATTTGAATTCCATACATTTCAATCTCATTAATTTATATTTACAATGCATTTCCAGTGGAGACAAAAGGAATCTAAAATCCTGGATAATCTCCATGGCCTCGTGGAGTTTTGGATTTGGATCTAACACATATCTCAGCTATGTCTACGCAATGTCTCTCGCCTACCATTACAGCCAACTCATACTTGATTGAAACATGACAAGTGGTTTTAATAGCACAATAATTGCAGCGCAAGGGTGGCATTAATGTATAACCAGCTCTTAAACAGCACTTCATTAATTTATTAGGAAAAACCTTCAAATCTACCCAAAATAATAATAATAATAATACCTCAATTTATTATGAAATTTCACCCTTTTGTAAACTGTAACTGAAAACAACAAATATGTATCACTATACCTAAAAAGCCTTAAAATAA
This sequence comes from Codiaeum variegatum, assembly GCA_948294925.1. Classification (NCBI taxonomy): domain Eukaryota; kingdom Viridiplantae; phylum Streptophyta; class Magnoliopsida; order Malpighiales; family Euphorbiaceae; genus Codiaeum; species Codiaeum variegatum. The sequence continues at coordinate 3,184 of CAOJBK011773672.1, forward strand.
CCAAAAGTAATAGTGTTGCATTTTTTATTCCAAATTGTACAATAGAATTAAACGCCTTACAATTGAAGACTCGTATAAATTTAGTCCAATTGAAGCATTGTCTTATGTCTTGCTCTGCTTCTTAGGATTCTCAATATCCAAAAAATGATTCTTTGATTTATGAGGAGGAGCCATAACAAAGGCTTAGTAGAAGCGAAAGAAAAGAAGTAGAAGAAAGTAGAAGAAATTAGCAAACATAGAAAGAGAAGAAGAAAAGGGGCAGCAAGAAAGAGCAGGAACAAAAAGTCAAAAAAGAAAAAGGTCGTGCGTTTTTATAAGGCTAGAAAGTTGCATTGAATGTCGAAAAGTTACGATACTTGGAAGTCTGTAACTGCCCAACTCCTCATTAATAATCATAAAGGCAGTCGATCATTCTGCCACGTGTCGAAGGGGATAGGCGGCAATAAAGGCGTTGTACTTGAAAGCACGTAATGGTCCATTCAAAATTAAATGAAACGACGCACTTGTCAGTGAGAGGTCATGTCCAATCAATTCGATTGAGACACGAACCTTTGGCATCTCTCCATTCAAATTTTGAATTTCAAAATCACCCGCTCAAGGCAAGCACTCTTCGTCAGGTTCGGTTGGCTTCTTCTTTGCACTCTTTGAGCTTTGCAACTTTCGAATACTAGTACTTCAGAGGGACTACTAATATGGGTTCGGATTATTTTAGTTCTGGCCCAACCAGCATTCCCCCTTCTTTTATCTATTGGAAACACCCTGTTACATCCCAAAACCCTTACTCATCTAGTTACCCCTTAAGAGTTCGAACTCCCTAACCTTTGGGTAAGGACACATGTCTCTTTCACGCACCAACCCCCACTTCACATCACAGTCTCATCCATGGTACTTCCTAGCCTATTCTACGCTGACACCTGTCCCTGTTACAAGAATTCCTTCCTTATAAATACCATGACACCCCATATGAGGTATGATTTTTCATCCTATGCTTAGAGAAGTCTCTCTTCTCTTTTCTTTCCTATAACTGACTCGAGCCTCAGAGGATTTACACCAGACACACGTCCGACCACTCTTTACTATCTTACTATCTTTTTCATACAGGTTATCTCATCCTAGCCAGAAGACTCTAATCTTAACCCTGAGGCAGTTCACCCCTCACTAATTGGCGTTGTTTGTGGGAAGGTCTAGTTCTTATCTTTTCTCTTCTCTCTTTGGGGATTGTCACACTGACAATTCTTCCATTCATTTCACTTTGTTTCTAAAACCTACATTTAAAAACACTCTCTAAGATGGAATCTACCCATGATGAAACCTACAATAGAGATGACAGTCCACCACCACCTACTATTACAACTCAAACTACAAACACCCCAACAAACGTTTAGGCTCCTGCTTTAGCAGCTTGGAATAATCTACCCACTCTACAAACCCTTTAAACCATTATTGGGCAAACTTAAATACCTAACACCTCAACTCTAGGTCCACAACCTTCATGGCCCTCTATTACACTAGAACTTGTCTCTACATTACAAGGCATTGTCACCAGCCTTGTACCTTTAATCCCATAACTCATTAAACCCAACACCTAATTCGCCAGTCCAAATGGGCAATGATCCACCTGGAGTAAGTAGGAGGCTCAACTTTAACACCCTTGTAGGAGTAGAAACAGGGTGGGTATGACCTACAAGGCCTATAGGATGAGGAAGGGTTTGGTTGGTAATAGAGGTTCCAAAAGGATGGGATAGAGTAAAGGGTGGAGACAGGAGAGAGGAGATGACAATAGAGAAAGAATGTGAGATTGGCCTCTAGCTAGTAAAGTAAGACATAGTAGAAGGAATGATGATCGGAGAAGTTGATCCCAGAGAGCCTCAGAGAATAGACGAAGACGCTCTCATAGGCATGGGTCTAGAAGAGAGGGGGATGGAGACCAAGAAGCCTCAAGCCATCGAGGCTAAAGAGCTATCCTAAAATATGATGTTAGGAAATGTGTGGAATAGATTACAGGCACAAGACCCAGCCATAGAAGATATTTCACTCTCAACCTGAAGTCTTCATTTACGAGAAGGATTGTCAAATTCTAGATGCCTAAAAAGTTCAAACAACCTTAGATGATGAAATATGATGGTAGTCAGGATCCAAAGGCTCATGTGTTATAGTACAAACAATTGGTAGAGTTGCAAACCATTAGGGGAGAGGCAATTTATCGAGCCTTCAAAAGTACACCGGAAGGAGTTGTTGTAAAGTGGTATGATGGGATACCAAAAGGGAGTATAAATTCATTCTGGAGTATGGTGAACCTATTCTTAAAAGGATTCTCAGCCAGTATCCTGATCCCTACACCAATACGAACCCTGGAGCAAATTGAACAGGGTCTAGAGGAGTCGTTGAGGGACTTCATTGTAAGATTAATAGAGAGACCCTGAAAGTGATAGACATAGATGAGCCATGAGTTGTCGAAGCCTTACAGAAATACATCGCCCACCAAGACTACTTTAAATCCGAAGTCAAGGGTTATCCTAAAACACTAAACAAGGCCATGGTCATAGCAGAGGAATATATCAAGCAAGACGATACTTTTAAAGAGACTAGGTGTTATAAAAAGGGAAGATCGGATGAAGGGGGATCATCTTAGAAGAAGGAAAGGAAGGAAGATACCCCCTCGAGAGTCGAAAGGTCGGGGCCTAAGCAGGACTCTTAACCCAGACAGTTAGATGCACCCCAAAGGGAGAGATTCGATCCCTCTAAGTTCACTCCATTGAATGCTAGACTGAAGGTGGTATTTATAGCCTTCTAAGATAAAGAGATATGGAGAAGACTAAGGCCAATCACCAATGACCCATACAAGAGAGATAGGTCACAACAATGCAAATTTCACAACACTAATGGGCATACCATAAACAAATGCCAGTCACTTCTATAACAGATAGTGAGGTTGATCCAACAAGGATATTTAAAGAACTATGAAAAAAGGCTGACTCAGCAGGTCCTGTTAATTAGCCGCAAGAAGTGCCCACAGAAGTTGGAGTAGTAGGAGATATACATTGCCTTACTATAGTTCCAGAGGAAATACCCCTAATAAAAAGGAAGGAGAAAGAAGCATCTCGAACTCACGAACCATTAGAATTTGTCTTTTACAATGGTACCAGACAGTTAGCTGGAAGTTCTATTGGTAGGCCCATGAGAAAAGTAGAAGTAGTAGTGCTCATGGAAATAGTGGCCAACTTCAGGGTTTGGAGTGTCTTTATGGAGATAGGCAGTTTGGTGAACCTATTGTCCAGGGAAGCCTTCACATACATGGGCATTGAGGAGTCAAAGATAAAACCCCTAAAAGTCCCCATCCGAACCTTAGACAAAGCCATCATACCAGCAGTGGATACCATTGAATTGCTAGTGACAATTAGGAAGGCCCCAAAGGGTGTGGCAGTCATGGCAATCTTCGTTGTTACTAAATTTCCCATGTCCTATAATGTGCTATTAGGGAGACAATTGTTGTGGGATTTAGATGCTTCAGTAAGTATCAGAAGATGCAGGCTCACCATTCCTCTTCTTGATAGCACAAATTTTCATGTCTATGGGGACATGGTTCTATAGACAACCTTATAAGTGATTAGGAAGAGGAAGGTGGTATCCCTCAAGTTGGAAGAAGTGCACATGATAGAAGCAACTCCTTAAGAAGCCAAAGGGGAGACAAAAGGGTAGACAGTTCAGGAGCTCGAAGAATTCAGGGTCGCTGAAGATGACCAAACCTAGCAAATTAATGCCACACTGTGTGAGGAGGAGAAGAGTTTATAGCAAGCAGTTTCCAAACCTTCACATGGGTCTCCTTAGACATGTCAGGGATAGGCCTAGAAGTCATTACACACAAGCTCCATGTTGAACCAATGTGTAAACCTATTAAGTAAAAGAAGAGATGCTTTGGAGTAGAGAGGAAAATTGTTATCGATTAGGAGGTGGAAAAGCTTACTAAGGCAAGCTTTATCAAAGAGGTATTATATCTAGATTGGCTAGCCAATGTGGTACTATTCCAGAAGGCTAATGGTAGTTACAGGATGTGTGTGGATTTCACAGATTTAAATAAAGCCTGCCCTAAAGACTCGTATCCACTGCCCATGATAGACAAGCTAATAGATTCGAAAGTTGGATACAGGTACCTATAATTGTTAGATGCCAACCAGGGGTACTATCAGAGTTGGATGGACAGAGAAGATGAGGAGAATACCTCCTTCATTACTAATAAAGGAACCTATTATTATGTGTTTGTGCCTTTTGGGCTGAAATATGTTAAAGTAACATACCAAAGGTTGGTCAACATAATGTTTAGAGAACAACTAGGTAAAAATATGGAGACTTATGTAGATGGCATGGTTTTGAAGAGTATGATTTTCCAACAGGATATGGAAGATTTGAAAGAAATATTTGGCACAATGAATGCATATAGGATGGAGTTCAATCTAGAGAAGTGTGCTTTCTTTATCCATGGAGGGAAGTCCTTAGGATATCAGGTTAGTGAAAGGGGCATTGAGCTGAACCCAGACAAGGTCCGAGCCATACTAGAAATGAGCCCTCCATGAAGTGTGAAAGAAGTCTAGAAACTCACGGGTAGACTGGTAGCGCTAAATAGATTCATGTCTAAATTAGGGGAAAAATATCTTTCCTTCTTCAAGAAATTGAGAAAAATTGCTTCTTTTGAGTGGATAGAAGATTGCCAATAGGCATTGGAATATTTGAAAGCCTTTTTGGCTTCAGAGCAATTTTTAAGTAAACCCCTCTAGGGAGAAGATCTCCTTATCTACCTATCAGCTTCGCCCTACATGGTTAGCTCGGTATTGGTGAGAAAAGAGGAAGGCCTCCAAAACCCAGTATACTATTTCAGTAAGGTCTTACAGGGAGTAGAATTAAACTATAGCCCCTTAGAAAAATTGGTGTATGCCTTAGTACTTTCATGCAAGAAGTTCAAAGTGTACTTGGAAGCACACTAAGGGATGGTGGTGACTTGTAAGCCCTTGTAAAAAGTCTTGTACAAGCCCAGAATCTCTAGAAGGATGCTGTGTTTGGCAGTGGAGTTAGGAGGATATGGTTTGGAGTATAAGCCTTGGTCAGTCATCAAAGCCCAGGCTCTGGCAGATTTCATTTTAGAATGCTCATTCCTTTAAGATACACCAATAAGGAAGGATGCATATTATAGGTCCAAGGGACAAACCCCAAAGGTCAAATGGGAATTATATACGGATGGAGCTAGTGGCAAACGGGCCAGCGAAGTCGGGGTAGTATTGAAGAATGAGAACGAATGCTGATAGAGTTCGCCCTGAAGTTAGAATTAAATACGATAAATAATACAATTGAGTATGAAGCTCTTCTTCAAGGTCTCTTAGTGGCTGAACACCTGCATGTGGAGGTGCTACATATTTGTAGTGATTCACAACTGGTCCTAGCGCATGTAGAAGGATTGTACAAAGCCAAACACCGAGATATGGTGAAGTACCTGGAAAAGACTGATTTACAACTGAAGAAAATGAAGGAAAGAGGCATAGAAGTGGAGTTCAGAAAGATTCCTCAAGGAACAGTAGGGCTGCCAGCCTCAGTAAGCTCACAGCAGCCCACCCCCAGGACATACCAAGTAGAGTATTCCTAGGGGTCATCACTCAGCCCAGTACGGAGGAACCAGAAAGTATTATAGCAGTAGAGTCGGTACCTTGTTAGATGGATCCATTTGAGGGAATAATTGGAAGGGGGTAAACTCCCAGAATATCTGAAGCTAGCTAAGAAGATTAAGTAGAGGAGCTTGCACTTTTCAATGCATAATAGAATTCTTTACAAACGAGCCTTATCTCTACCATGGCTTAGATGCTTGATCCCCATCAAAGCTGAATATGTGTTGAGGGAGATGAACTAAGGTGTATGTGGGATGCATATAGGAAGAAAAGTCCTAGTTGCCAAAGCCATTAGACAGGGATATTATTGGCCCATGATGAAAGAGGATGCTATAAAGTTGATCAAAAAATGCTAAACATGCCAGAGGTTTGCCAACCTAAATAAGGTCCAACAGATTCCAATCTATGGTCCATCGCCCTTCACCAAATGGGGGATGGACATAGTGGGACCCTTATCGGTGACCACAGGGTAGAAGAAGTTCCTCCTGGTAGCTATGGAATACTTCACCAAATGGGTAGAGGTTGATTCCCTCACAACTATCACAATAGACAACATACTAAAGTTTCTATGGAAGAACATTGTGTGCAGGTTTGGAGTACCCCATCAGATAATTAGTGACAATGGGAAACAATTTGAAAATTCAAGATGACAGACTTCTGTGAAGGTCTCAATATAAAGCAACATTTTTTCTCAATTTCCCATCCTCAGTAAAATGGGAAAACTGAAGTCACTAATCGAACCCTCCTCCAAGGGCTAAAGTGAAGGCTCGAAGGATGTGGAAATAATTAGGCAGAAGAACAATAACATGTGCTATGGGCCTACAAAATGACTCCAAGGGAATTAACAGGCAAGACACCCTTAGCACTCACTTTTGAAATCAAAGCAGTCCTTCCTGTGGATGTGGGAATGCCCAACGGCACAGTCTATTATTGCGATGATGATGAGAATGACAAAGTAAGGAGAATAGACCTAGACTTACTAGAAGAGCTAAGATAAAAAGTCTTAATGAGAATAGTAGCCTACAAGAATAGGGTAGCCAATTATTTCAACCAAAAAGTGCGGAGCAATGGGTTCAGAGTAGGAGATCTAGTAATGAGAATCTTGGAAGTTATAGGAAAAAGAGAAGGAACAAGCAAGTTAGCCCCAAACTGGGAAGGTCCATTTATTATTGAACAAGTCATTAGTATAGCAACCTACAAGCTACGAACTCTAGAAGATAAGGAAGTGCCTCATACATGGAATGTACAACATTTGAACTTGTATTACTCATGAAATAAATTAAAGGCACTCTTCCCCCTATAAATATTTATGAGACAAACCACTAAGACCTTGACGAGCCGAGACACCGAATGCACTTTGACTGA
>CAOJBK011773769.1:0-11990 GCA_948294925.1 Codiaeum variegatum
AATGTTTTCCAACTATCTGATAAATAGCTCAAGAGAAGTAGAGCCTGTAATTCATCTTCAAGCTAAATTTTCACAGTGCCAAGCTGATTCACCAAATCCTAGAAGTCACTCAAATGATCTGCTACAGACTGACCATCCCTGAACTTCAAGTTCATAAGCGCTTTATTCTGAGCGTTCTTCCTCTCAAACATATGTTCTAATTTTTTTTCATAGTGCCTATGCATCCTTTTCATCACTAAAGTGTAGAAAAATATTGTATTCAACTCATTGTCGAAAATTCGCTATAGCTTTTTTGTGTGTTTTCTCCCATTCAACATCAGAAAATTTTTCCAGCTTATTGGAACCCAAAGTAATAGGATCAAATAAGTCTTTACAGTATAGATAATCTTCCATCATCAATTTCTAAATCGAATAATTACTATTCGACAATTTCACCGTTGTTCCTGATGAATTCTCCATTTCAATTCACATAATTAAATTCCCAACCTCAATCAAACACAAGCTCTGATACCATTTGTTGCAAAAAAATCCAAATAACCAAATAGTAATTGTGCAAATTAAAACAATCGAACAACACACAATAATCACAAGCTATAGAAATAAATAAATAAGAAAAATATCAAGCACAAAATACAAATATTTAACGTGAAAAAACCTGCAGTGTGGAGAAAAAACAAGCCAAACTCTGAAAAAATCCACTATAAAAAAAACAAGTACAAATAGTTCGTCCAAGTTATCAAAAAACGTGAAACCGAATACAAATCAAGAATATCCAAATCAATCTCCTAACCAAAACTCAAGAAATATTATGTATTGTGAATCAACACAAAAAAAAAATTATTCACAATATTCTTGAAGAAATTCTCTAGTTATTCTCGATAATAATCAACACAAAAACTAACAATTTGAAGGAAAAGTATCATCTGGATATTTTTCTTCCTTGGCCGTCCAAACCTACCACAATTTGTTGTTTTTCCTTCTGTGTTTTTGTTCCAATTTTTCGTCAAAAAAAACAAAAAAAAACAAAAAGCACTTAGACAATTATTTTTAACCTATCAAAATACAATCCAACGGTCATAATTGATTTACCAATCACATTTTACTTTGTCTCCTTCACTTGCTCACATCATGACAAAGAATGCGCCAACAAGATTATTATTTGAAAAATATTAATGGGGTAAAAAACTTTTATAAGCCCAACATATTAGAGGGTGTTTCACACCGAAAGAAGCTAAGGCTATAAGCATAACGGAGGCACTTCCGTGGCTTAAGGAGAAGCAGATGGATAACGTGACTGTTGAATCAGATTGCACTCAACTTATCGACAGTTTTAAAGAAGTTCATTTTATTCTTCTTTTCATTTGCTTGTTGATAATTCCAAACACTTCGGCATGATTATTAGGCAATTGTATTTCCATTTTGTCTGTAGATCTGTGAACAATATTGTTGATTATCTTGTTAAGATAGCTTGTTCTATGTCTAATCCTAACGAGTGGGTATCTAATCCTCTCACTCTGTTGAATGATGTTATTTCTTCTGATAATTTACTCTAAAGTTCTTCTTTGAGAGAGAGAGAGAGGAATCTAATATAAAGTTTAAGATTAATACATTTTGGTAGGTTTTTATTAATTATTGGGCAAATTTTCAAAAATAACCTGAAAAAAAAATAAAATAGTACTATTTATACATTGGTCAGTGCATTTACCAAGTTTGGAAGGGGAAACTCCAACTCATGTATATGATATTATGGCAAATTACTAAACAACATATTGGTCTGGCGAAATTAGATTGTTTAACTGAAATATTTCTCTTTGCAAAATCAATGTTTTCCTTAACCTTACCAAACAATAAAAAGGAAATATAAGCATAAAAGGAGGGACATGAATGAAGGACTCAGGCAATAGCAACACCCTAATATAAATTGAAAATTAATCATGTGATAAAATGAAGACAAGTTTAACCAAAATAAGCATTAAAAATTTCATTATGAAGAAAATAAAATTCTTTAGGGTAAAGGACCTTGCACTTTTAAATTTCAGTCAATTAAACATTTCTTACCTTTTCAATATCTTAAAAGTTCTTATTCTTTTAAATTAGTATCTAAAAATCACTTTATTTTTTTTACTTGTCTCTGAGAGCCCGTTCCGTCAATGGAACCTATTACAGTTCCGTGTATTCTCAAAATTTTCAAATTTTCTTACATTTTCTTGAACTTTCCTTCACTTTTTCTAAAGCTAAACAACCTAACTAACCTTAAACTCTAAATTTCTTTCTGTTTTTTTTTTCACTCTCTCTCAAAATAAACTACACAATTAACTTAATACAAAGTTATCATCATTATCATAAAAAAATGGATAATAAGAAAAAGAACATTGCCCATAAAAGAGGAATATAACCAAATCAATTGATGGAATAGCAATTATAAACTATTCATTTTTGGAGCAAAATAACAATGATATTCAATTCTTCTTTAACCGAATCAAATGGTAGAGGAGAGAGAGAATTTTTACGTGTTGATTTTTCTTTTTTCTTGCTTAAGTTGTCACTATTGAATTTGAAGTCACAATCGAAGATGAAGAAGAATAAGACGAAAAAAGATATTTGTGGAAGATGAAGTAAATCCTCATCAAATCTTTTTTTTTCTTTTACAATTTAATTTTTGAGATTTGAAGAAGAAAATGATCTGAAAAAGGAAAAAAAAAAAAAAGAAGTCATGTAGTAGTTGGAAGAAAAAAAACATTTAACGAAATATTTTTAGATTTCGTTACGAAAGGACCTATTTGATCCAAATTAAAAGAACAAAAACTTTTGAGACACTAAAAAAGTCAAAAGAATTTAGTTAGCCCAAATATGAAAGTTGAATGATTTTTTACTCTTTATCCAATTATTTATATTATGTGAAGTGAATCATAATTTTATCAAGAAAAAAAGGATTATAATTTTTTTTAATTATAATTTCTTTATATTATGTCAGAGCAATACTTGTTAGCATCGGAGCAAATAAAATTTTAAAACTATAAACTTGATAATAATTAATTGAGTAGAAAAATATTCATTATAAATTTTTATACGTAATATAATATTATTTATCACATATTATGATAAAATTAAGAAATAATTTTAAATTTATTAATAAAAGATTTTCTTTGCTCTGATCTCAGCAAATATTACTCTAAAAATAATAACACTTTTTTTTGTATTATTTAGTTTACATTTTGTTTATATTAGTATTTTATGGTATGTTAAAACTAAAGTTTTAAGAATTTTCAACCAAATATTAAAAATTCAGAACCAAACTTTTAAGAATCTAGAACTAAATTTTTACAAACATGAAATCAAATTTTTTAAAAAAAAATTTTAAATCAAACTTTTATATATATTTAAAACCAAATTTTTACAAATCTAAAATCAAACTTTTATATATTTGAAATCAAAATTTAAAATCAAACTTCTATATATCTAAACTAAACCTTAAAAAAATCAGAAACCAAATTTTGATAAATCTGAAACCAAATCTTTAAACAAAAATTAAAAATCAAACTTTTACATATTTGAAACTAGACCTAAAAAAATTCAAAATTAAACTTTTAAACCACACATTACAAACTTGAAATTAAACCCTAAAATAGTAAAGGCAAATATTTGTAATAACATTAAAATCAAAAAAATTGCGGGTATTAACATAAAAGGCAACATCTTTAGCTCCAAATACTTGTATTTATTCAATTACACTAAAATCAAGTTGCTACAAGAATCTTCTGAATGAAGACACAAAAACAAAGAATTAAAATAAGTTATCCAGTGGTGGCAAGTCTCAAAATTAGTTTCACAGTTAGTACACTCTCAATTGATCCACTCCACTTCAAGAATGAGATTATCATAACCATATCCTTGCTCTCTGAGGATCTTTCTTGTTAACAAAATTAACACTTTCATAATCACAGCTCAAAAAAGTTTTGTAATCAGTGGCAAAAAATACAATGTTTATCCAAATGTGCAGATATCACGCAAGTCAAATAAATCTCCAAGGCAAGGCAAAATGGTGAAGCTAAAATCCATTTACACGGATATAAAGTAAAACCATATCATACATAGAAGAAGGAGCATTCAAAAATTATAACCCTATTGTTAGAAACAATTACAATTCTGCGATTAATGAAAACAAAACTACAGCCTATTTCCAATCCTAATATTTAATGTGACGCATTGGATCTTATTAATCATATGGTCATATTGTATTTAAACGTACTCAAATGTATTTAGTTCTCATTTGACTCTAATCATATATGTACATATGTGTGTATGAGGCTCCACCCGTCGGGCCGCCAGCGCGTCTCAGGTTTCTGGCCCGAGCAAACTGACCATAGGAAGTCAGATTGCGCATGGCGTCGGTGGATCAAATTCCCACTTTGGATGAACTTTCTATGAGTCCATTTGGTGCATTTGTGTGTATGAATCGCCAATTAATTCTTTAGAAAATTAATTTTCAAGGTGATTAAGAACCATTTAACGCCATAAAAATATGATTTTGTCCAACTTTTAGAAAAAGCAAGGCTCGAACCAAATGATGGATTTGATGGCTCATGATTGATACAAAAGTCATTTTTTAGAAAATAAGTTCATTTTCTAACAATTTGACTTAAAACATCATATGATTTTGGTTGAAAACAGTTTCACACACTACAAGAAAAACATACATATATAGGTGTTTTTAAATAGATATAGAGGCATTTTTAAGCGCCATAAAACCTTTTCGCGACGCTTTTATATGCGCCATCAAAACTGTCATTGCTGACCCTTTGCGGCATTTTTTACTAGCGTTGGTATAAGCGAAAGAAAAATGCTTCCAACTAGCATTGGAATAAACAAAAAAAATGTTTCACAAAACTTACGACGCTTTTACAAAGCAATTGCAGTACTTTTTTAGCATCGCAAAGCATAAAAGCACGTGTAAAAACATGTTTTAAAGCACCTTTAGATTGTTGAATATCTTATTTTAAAATAAAATTAAAAAAAATAATAAATTATATAAAATTTTATAAAATTCATTTACTTATTCATTCATCTAAAGATATTCGATTTTGTCCAAACGTGTGTTTTTACATAAGAACGTATTATTGTTGGAAAGCAAACACAATAATTGAGCGAATATCATATATTTCCTACCATATAAACTCTTAACAAGTTAAATGTTGCAAGCTCCACAAGTGGCTGTTACATGAGCATTTGTTAACTTTGCAACCTGAATTGCATAGTGACACACAGCAGCAGAGGCTGCAGTTATCGGAATATTTTTATGACAGTTGCTTCCATCAAGCTTGATCCTTGCACACTGTGAGAGCCTAGTGAGCTTTAAGAGCTATAATTGGTGAGGTGGCAGCTTTAGCTTCTGAAACTTCTGGTGGCCTTGCTACAGGGAAACTTTCCTTAATCACTACATACCCAGCTAGTCCACCTCCATTATGTCATTAGTAAAAACATAACATAATTACTCATTAGAAAACATAACATATCATCAAGAAACTACCTGTCTTGCAAATCCCAGCCAGAAAGATTGCCAATTCAGTTACTATAACTCTCTATTTTATCACCTTCTCAACATTATTAACCTTATGTTCAGCAAAAGCTTTCCCCAAAAACCCCACTCTGTTTAGAAGGATTAACATTATAAAAAATATGCATAACAATTTTCCACTTAATATTATCTTCCACATTCTCATAAATCTTTCTAAGCTCATCCAAACACCAACTTGAAAAACAAATTCAAGCACAATGAGAACTGTATAAAGCAGAATTATGCTTTCATAATTATTCTAGAGAGAGAGAGAGAGAGAGAGAGAGAGAGCATGATGATGAACCTGAATTATGGCCATCGATATTAGCCCAACATTACTTGAAAAATATGTATCATTAAGTACACTATAAGATATTATGAGCCTTTAATTAGCTTACTAGCTTTTTGGAAAAGGCATAATATGCAATTGCATTTGTCCCTACAAGTTTTTGACTCATCATTTAACATATAATATGCTTTAATTTCATATATATGAATTTGAACGAAGTTTTAGAAAAGGAAACTATTAGAAGGGTTACACTACAAAAGGGGAAAGAAAGAGACTGACCCAAATCTTCAATTCCTAAGAAATTGAAATCAGAGCAGTTGGAAATATTTTGGTGACTTCACTCTACAAACAAGTATATAACATTCAATTGAAATTGAAAACCAAGAAATAGGAAAAATGGAACAGAAAGTAAAGATAATTCAAAAATTGCCTCCAAATGAAAAGCATGGTCTTTCAATAATTTGTCATAATCAGGACAAGAAATTTCATCATTAGTATCCAATTTCTTCGAGCTCTCTGAGTTCACGGAAATTAAACACCCACCAAAAACTTCCCAAAGAGTTCTAATATGCTATGAAAACAGAACAATTATTCTAAAACAAGCTTTCTAAGTAATGAGGATATCACACTGGCATCCAAAGTGCTTAATACAGGTTCAGAAATCCATGGAAAATCATGCACTGGGGCATGAAATTCATAAACAAAGGCAAAGAAATGAACATAGATAAATAAGCTTAAAATGATAACTTATAGAATTTACATTGTTTTACAAATGAGAGCCACTCTTCAAGCGAAAACTACATCAGAACGGAACGCATATTTGACACCTTAGGTGACATTTTGAGCTTTATGAAGCATACATTTTTTGCCATGAATGTGTAGAAGAGCCATCCCTCAATTGGAGCTACCTACAGAGTTCAAAAATATCATAATCAGAGAAATAAAAGAAAAGAAAAACAAATTCATAAATTTAGAAAATGAAAAAGGAATTTACTTGAGCCACCACACCATTCATTGAACCATAGTAGATAGTTTCTCCTCCAACTAAAGACTCTAAAGGGGAATCCTTGGCACCATTAGAATTACCACTTAAAATATATTAGAAGAGTATAGTGAGTCCGCGTCTAGATTCTCAAACATCATTATCAAGAATAGGATCATTGACATATATTTTATCATTATATCTATAAGCTTCACCTTTTGTAGGTTCATTTACATTTCGTACATTTAAATCATCATTTGGAAGAATAGTGATGTGATCCCTATATATATATTGAGGTAGAACCCAAATCAATATATTTAGAACTTTGCCAATTATCGTTCAAGTAGTAGGTAATAAAATTGATAGAGCTAAAACCCTTGTTTATAGATAAAACAAGATCTTTAACTATAAAATAATGTATGTCTCACAATTTCAAAAGCTTAATAATAAGTTTTGTAACTGATTTGACAAGGTAGAATTTTGAAAACAATACATACAATTTGTAAAGTTCACAATGAACAAAGTAAAGAAAATAATTCTCACTTTATTTCATAAAAGTTTATGATTAGACAATAACTTCTGAACTAGGTTGAATTTGGAGTATTTATATGGAGAATTCCTTTACAAATTATGGTTAGTAATAGGAAAGGAAATCTACCCTAAAGAGGGATTAAAACCATAACTTGAAAAATAGGAAATATAATTATTCCTATTCTGAAACAAATCAACTAAATAAATCAAATCTTGAAAAAGTCAAATCTTCCACCAATTTGGAAAAATAATTCCTTTTCCAATTTTGAAAAATATATGTAGTCTTTTTTGTCTTGGAATGAGATTGACTCTTTGACTTTGACTTTTAGAACATTCTTGAATCTTCCTTTATTGAGTCCAAATAGTAAATAGTAAATGAAATAGCTTCCACGTAAGCAATTAAGCTCACTAACTTATGCTATTCATCAAGATCATGATCACAATTGTTTGAATTTACATATTTGTCTATCACATGCATCATGAATGAATTCAAAGCTTGCTTGAACTTCTTTACTCTTGATCTCTCATAATATAATGGAAAAGGATCAATAAGTTTGCAAAATGGCTTTCAAGGTTCCTAGGTTGCATCAAATAGTAATATTACCATATAAATGTCTACCGGGTTTTTGCAATCAAAAAAAGTAAATGCAAAGTAGTGGCTAAAATAAAATGAAACTAACTTAAAAGAGGGAGTTGATGCTTTTCGAAAGTGGCAGTGGTAGGAGGTGAATAATGTTCATTCCTCATTATGCATATACAACGAACACTAGCAAGAAATTTCTAAAGAATCCAATGGAAACTAGGAAGATGGAGATCATCATACTAATTTTTGCTATTATGGTAAATTTATGGACAGGGGCTATAGCACAATCAAGTAGCACTAATGTGTTAATATAGCATGTCACCATGCCTAAATTTCGTAACAGTAAACTCATTAACCCCATCTGCAAAATGTTGCACACAACTAGCTAATCTTTAAACTTAATTTAATCTTTTTTCTGTCTTAAATGAGCAAGAGAGCCTTTGTAGCACTTCCCTACCTATGTAAGAGATGTCCAAACACCATAATTTTTAAAGCAATTTTAATCATCTATATGTATTTAAGGGTAATTCCTAGAAAAATTGTATCAATGTTTAAGGGTAAATTAGCAGCATTTAAAAGTCAAACGAATCATAGCACCAAGTTTAAAAATTCTGCTAATTCTAAACAGTAAATTGTAATTTCATAGATTTTGTAATAGTAAATTCTACAATATACTATAGAATGCACTGAATTAGTTTAGCTACCAATATCAAAGGTGAATTTAGTTGCCATAAATTTTATACTCACCAATTACCTTTGTAAGTCCGCTTTAACTTTGGCATGCTACATTTACTAAAGTGAACTAATTTTTCATATATCATACCAATCTGCATGTATCCACCACTTTCACTTCTCATCTACATAAAGCTATACAACTTCTAAAATAAATCCATAAATCTTCGATATTTTTCTTTTGATCATCCCTGCCATGATTTTTTATTTTTTATTTTTGATTTAAATCAACAACAATTAACAAAGCATTCCACCACTTTCACTTCTCATCTATATAAAGCAAGAAAACATAAGTAATAGAGAACATTAGAACATGTTAGTTCTCCTCCTATGCTAGTAGAAAATGGATCTCCTCTCTGCAAGAAAGATGGATATAATATAGTTAAATGGTTCAACATTATTTTGTTTGATAGAGAGATTCGACTATCTCGAATCACATTTGGAATGGATTCATACTGACTTGCCACATGATGGAACTATAAATATGAATGGACTAGGAAAGTTAGATTGTGAACATGAATAAATAAATAATCTATCCTATCTTTCAAAGACTACAACCATTATAAGCCTTTATATTATGTTTCACTATTCTTTACAAAGCTACATTAGACGTCTAGTACACAGAAGTTCCATGGTAGTCACAATGCTCTTACCAGAGAAATTAATAGAAAAATATCATCACATTCAAACTTAAAAATGGATAGTGCTTACTCTACACACTCGTGAGCTTCCCCGAACTCTACCTCTCAACAATCTTTAAAATCAGTGATTTATTTTCATTAAGATGCTACACAAATGAATAAACAAGTGCTTATAAAGTATTAAATAGCTGGATTAGTAATCAATATATAACGCAAACAAGTGAAAATCATTCAAAATCACCTCCGAGATGAAAATAACCTACAAAATATAGAGAAACTAAATACAATATAATGCTTAAAAAAATTACTCATGTTAAAGGATCTAAGCATGACAAATGCAGCGATTGTCATAATCTTCACGAATAAAATTTGAATAACTCTCTAATGTATATAATTGCATATCGTCAAAAGTTTGAATTAGCCATTATATGCTTCTTACAATCATAATCTAAACTAGCTAGTGAATCAATGTGAGAAATGAAGGCCAATAGATAGGAGTATTAAGCACGAATAGTAGATTTGTTTACCTTGTAAAGGAAATTTAGAGATATCAAAATTAAAAATAGATCATCTTCGAGCTTCGCTTTCGGATAATCGAGTTGGAGAAGGTGAAACTGAAGGACTTTGTGATTTCCTTAGCAAAGGAGATGGTTGTGGACTGAAAGAGAAGAGAGAATAGTGGGATGAGAGGTAGGTGTTATTTGTCGAACGGTGAGTTTCGATGAACGGTTGAAGTGAGATCAAATAGATAAACTAGAGAAAAATCTGTATAATAATAAGAAGCTCAGTGAACAAATAGAAAATCAATTAAAGAAGCAGTTTTGGTTTAGAGATTGAATGTTTTCTAATTTATTTCTTTCCATCCACCTGACAAAGTCTAAAAAGCATCTCTATAAATTTGTTTGTGTTTAAATCTTTATTAAAATAAGGGTGGTTCTTAATAGTGCCACCATAATAGCGTCTGTAAAGCCCTAATTTGTAGTAGTGATGTATGCATAGCATGATGAATGGACAATTATAACAGATAAAATGATGCATGAACAATTTATAATATGAATGGCAGAGTAAGGAAAGAAATAAATGGAAAGCAATGAAAATATATAGGGGTTCTTCCTCTAACCTAAAAAGGTATTAGGAAAGGCCTACATCCCCAATAATAAAAGAATAAAAGGAAAGCAATAAAAAGATAAAATTACATGTAAAATAATAGAAATGGAAGGGGATCCCTTCTCTATTCATAAAGCGTAAGAAAGGCACACATTATCCAATAACAAATGATATACAAAAATAATGGTAATAAACATAAACAACATAATAATAAAATACAACTAAATTAAAGAAAAGAAAACATAAATAAAAATAAAATGAAAATGAAGAGATTTTCGAGTTGAAGTCTTGAAATGGCTTGCTGATGTATCTCGTTGAATGAAAATCAAACCCCGTGCAGTAATCCCTTCTTGTAAAGGGGTTGGAGTTGTTTTGAAAAGGAGGATTGGTTGGTTTGTGTTCAGAAGCTAATCCATTTTAATTTTTGAAAGATTAACCAAATAGGCTTTAATCAGTTCAGTTTTAGATTAAAGAAAATGATTTTGAAGTGTTTGAATTACCAAAGTCAAATTTTAGGGGTTTGAATTGATTCAAACATACAAGAAAAGGATACCAATATCATTTATGGATTTACTACCGTTTGCTTTCTTGGACGTGGAATCAACACCTCGGAAGGTTTGATTAAGCCAAATCTGATCTCCATTGTGCTTGAAGAAGACTGTCAGAAAGTGAGTCTAACGACGGTTTAGATTTTAGTAAAAATTTCGGTAGAGGTTCGGCGTTTGAAACTAATTTTATTGGAAATTTTGACAGAAGTTTGGATTCATAAAGTTGGAAAAAAGTTATCTGAACAATGGCCTAGAGGGTCAAATTTATAGAAAAACTGGGTCTAAATCGTTAAAAAATTGGGTCTGTGTGCTAAGAGGTTGGCACGTGCGCCAGGCTACTGGGTCGTGCACCAGGCTACTCGCCTATGCACCAAGCCTTTGGCACATGCACCAAGGCCTTAGCATGCACTCTCAATTCGTAGTCCCAATCCGGTCTCACTCGGTTCGATTTTTTGGACTTTCTAGGTTCATTTTAGACCCGCTTTGAACACAGTTTGAATCTATGGGCTCATATTGATAAGCTGAATTTAATGGTATAAAAATATGATTTTTTCCTCAAGAATTTATCTAGACATAGAGAATTTTCCACGTAAATCTTGTAATCTTAAACTTTTGTCCGGAGGGCTACCCCCGATGCAGCAAGGGACCTGCCCCCTTGACCCCCGTTCTTTTCCCAAACCTTTAAGTCTAGTTGAGAGTCATGCACAATTGGTGATTCTGGAGGTGTAAAATCTAGGGTTCATAACTGTCCCATCATCTGAATTAGCTTCAAGCAGAAGGCGATTCTAATGATAGGGAACCCATAGGTGTCATGTCAGGTTCTGGGCTTGTGATGATGCCATGTTAGTTTTTGGGCTTGTGACCTTGTCATATTGGATTTCAAGCTTATGATGATTCCATGTCAATTTTTAGGCTTGTGACCATGCCATGTCGAATTCTGGCTTGTGCCCATGCAAAGTTGAATTGTAGGCTTGTCACTATATTAGATTAAGGGCTTATGCCATATAAGCTTTTAGGCTTATA
>CAOJBK011774177.1:0-10599 GCA_948294925.1 Codiaeum variegatum
TGCTTTAAAGGTTATTCATAGTCATAGGATTATTGGTAGGGATGCCATTAATTCAGAAGACCATCACCTATGTTGTCATCTATGATGAGTATTGGATACTTGTTGGTATCAAAGTAGTGAGTCTCACACTACTGACATGTGATGTCATGACAACACGTGGACACTCATGAGATGAGTAAGTTGAATAGTGACGTTAGATGATGGATACATGGGTTATTACCTACCGATCAATATTGCAAAATCTAGATCATGGTTGTGCATATAATCCTTAGACTTGAGTTGACATGTTATCTGACATATTAGTGGCTATGATTTGTTACTGTTTACATATTGATGCTAGTCATGTATTGGTATATGGCATGTGGTGGACATAATCAGTGGTATGTTGGGATAAGTGTTTAACCAAGAAAGGATTCATTAACTTGGGTGACCAAGGAAGGAATCCTATGACTTCTACTATTTCTTGATATGCAAATCCTTGGCCAGGGTGGCTAAGGCTCACTAGAAAAAGTTTATCGCAGGAATCGATTTATCGAGAACTCACTCCGAATATAAGTCCTATGATCTAGCACATAGGGTTTGACTTCTTCCATGATCCTAGCTGAGATTAGTAATCCGTAATGAAGGGATTCAAGGATCGATAATTATAATCGAGAGGTCCATACTTATATCAAGGATATGATCATCGACATTCATTTCTAATTAGGTAGTCATGATATGTTATGCTAGACATCACTCACGACTTATGGGACTAAGTGTGGAATTAGGTTAACACACTTGGAGGAAAGAAAAGAGTTTTATTTATCCCATTGCTAATAAGAACGTGAACCTAGTAAGCCACATACTATATAGTAATTCTCATTAGCTTGTTTGTATCATATTAATGATTAATTAAAGAGTTTAATTAATTGTTAATGATGATAGAATTAAACATATAATTAAATTTACAGGATGCTAGCATGTCTGGATGTTTAATTCACAATAGAGGAAATTTCAATTAAGTCTTAATTTGTATGAGATACAAATAGGTATGACTAATTGAACTAGTTTTAGACTAATGATTAAAATAATTAAGCTTAACATGAGATGTTAGATTAATCCACAGAGATGTGGTTAATTAAGGTTTAAAAATAATTCCTACTAATTATTTACTTTAATTAATTGATTAGTCAATTATAAACTAGAACAAGTAACCATAATTTTCCAACATGATTCCTTAATTTAAGGAAAAGTGGTTGGAGAAGGTATGGGTATAAATAGCCAAGTGTATCATCATTTTTGTCTAACTCTCACAATACACTCAAAGAATATATGATAGAGCAACTATTCATCATCTTCTTTAATGAGCTAGAGAGAGAAGCTCTTTAAGTGTTAGAGAGAGAAAGCTTCAAATTCAGACCAAATTGTGAGAGGGAGTTTATTTTGAAGAGCATTTCTTCAAGAACAAACTCATCTTCAATTAGCCCTTAGGAAAGGAGTGTGAAGAAGCATTCAAAGTCCAAAGCCATCCTCAAGTCTCAAATTCTCAAGTAAAGAAGCAAGAATCAATCATTCGGGAAACCAATGAGAGGAGGTTCATGCTTTTTGAAGAGTATTGGAGAACAAGCTTTTGGAAAAAGCTAGGTATGTCTCAAGCTAGAGGCTTCACATTTGGGGATATTAACGAATGAGGGTGAGAGGTATTTTTCTTCTAACCTTTCTTTGTTCAACTTATGTTTTGCACACAATTGGTGAGAATATCCATGGTTGAAGTTATGGGTCTTTTCATAGGTTTTGACATTAGTTAAAAAGTTTGATAAATGACTAACCCTTCTATGCCAAAAGGGTTTTGATATAGAAATAATTTTTCAAAGCGTCTGAAATTTCAAAGGATTTTACCAAAAGAGTTTTGACAAAATGCATTTACTAAAACTCTAGGTTAAGGTAAAGTTTTAAAGAGTTTAAATCATCGCCTAACTTAGTTTTATTAAAAGAGTTTTAACAAAGTTTAGTTTTCAAAAAAGTTTTGAAAATCGGAATACGAATCCTTTCGCGATTTTTGTTTCCTTTTAGCTTCCACTACACGGCTCATCAATTTCACCCTTCACCGACAACTCAGGCTGGATTTCCAGAATTGGTACTATGTCTGGCACTTCAGATTTACAAGATGTGTCAGCTTTGATAGTGACTATACCATTTTTCAAAGGAAATTTAACCCTTTGATGCAGAGTAGATAGCACAACCTTGGCTTGATGTATCCAGGGTCTCCCAAGGAGTAAGTTGAAGCATGGCAGCACATCAATGACTTGGAAGGGAACTTTAAAAGTAGTAAGACCCATAGGGACCGTCAATGTTGCAACCCCAAGGCTTACCTCTTTGAATTGTCATATGCCCGTACAATTTGATCAGAAGGGGTGAAATCAGTAGCTTTTAATCCCAAGAAACTATAAACTTTCAATGGGCAGACATTAAGGACAAAACCATTATCTATTAGAGTCATGGGGACCATCTTCTCCCTAGTGATAACAGTAATGTATAGGGCATCATTATGTGGTCTCCCAGGAAAGATCTCATTGTCAGAGAAAGAGATAGATGCACCTTTCATGGAACTTGTGATTGATACGAATAGGGTCTCAAAAGTGATGTCTAACACTGGCCCAGCACCTTGCAAAGAGCTTAGAAGTGAGGATAAGAAGACATGAATAGATTTTATATGGAGATGTTTACTTGGGTCTTTTTGAGTTGCTTGCGTATGGGATCCTCTTCAGGTTTAGGAGTCCTTTTATTCTGAGGCATAGGTCAATTTGTATATACAGGAGCAGCGGGCGCTTGGGTTATTCTGCCACTTCTGGTGATGGAATATATTTCATCTCCCAAATGTCTTTGGTTGATGATAAAACAATACTAGTCATTAGGTATGACCTCTCTAAAGAGGTTTGGCCAATCAGAAGTGAGAAATTTAGGGAGAGGGACCTCTCTAAGGAAGATTGGTCATCTCCAGTGTAGTGATAATTGCTCAATGACATATCATCAATGATGAGGTGCGTTGAATCCCTTTCCTCAAGTTCATTCTAGATTGCATTTATATTGTGCTTTGGGCGAGGATTTGTGCCAATGTTTACAGTGTGCAACAAAAGTTCCTTTGCATCAATGAGGTCAGTATCTTATGATGAAGGGCTTTGCAATCATCAGTATTATGGCTCAACCCTTGGTGGTAGTCACACCTCATTGATATTAAAGTTCTTTGGTAGTGGATTTGGAATGGGCTTAGGTTTCAGTGGTTGGATGGCGCCCTTTTCTAAACATTGTTTCAGGAGATAGCTTAATATTAATCCCCCTAGGTTGGTGAATTCCCTTCTTTGTATCTGAAGAGGTTTGAAAGCTAATATTGCATTAACCCCACCTTCCTTTTGAGTATTGCTTGTTTTTTTGAAACGTGAGGATGAGGTATAAGTTTAATCCTTGATGAGGCCAAATTCAACCTCATCTTCTAGTTGGGTGCCAACATTCACATGTGCTTTAAAATCAGGCAGATATTGTTTTATCATTCTATCTCGGTATAAAGGCAACAAGTTTTTGATAATGATGTCAACTTGTTTAGATTCTGATGGACTGTTTACCATTTGGGTGGCTATCTTCCTCCATCTGGTGATAAAAGTAGAGAATGTTTCTTTTGGAAATTATTTTGTTGTTTCAAGATATCTTTTCTTAACATTAATTTCTTGATTATATGAATATTGTTTTACAAATTCAATACATATTGACTCTAGGTAAGTTTCTAGTTGAATAACCAAACTCAGAGTCACACTAGTGAGTGATTATTGGAAGAGCTAAGCCAGGAGCTTACCTTCCACTCCTAAGGGGTGGGATGTCCCATCATAAATTCATAGATGAGTGCTAGGGCAGGAGGTGCCATCAAACTTTTCAAAGCTTGACATCTAAAACTTAGGTGGAAGATTGCATTTGGGAAAGGACTTAGAGCCTTTACATCCAGAACATTCTCTTTCTTCTTCAAAGCATTCAAGGCCTTCTCTATCTCCTCATACTTTTCAACCATAGTCTTGAGGAGTTGGCGATCTTCAACCCTTTTTAGGAAAGGATGGACAAAAGGGGTAGCTAGGGTGCTATTTCCATGACCATTTGGTGGATTCATAACAATGACTTCTTTAGCCAAAACTTCCTTGCCTGAATTTGACGAAGTGTAAGCAAGATTAGTAGCTTGCATTCTGAACTAAGTTAGCATTGTTTAGACTTTACCCATTATGGTCTATTCCTAGGCTTGCATCATAGCTAAAAGGGTCTCTTGTTGAGTTTTTAGGGCTTCATCCTACCTTCGCATAATCTCAGCAAACATCCCAGCAATGTCAACAGGAGGAGCCAGTGGAGCAGGTGGAGATGGTGTAGAGCTGGTGGCATCAACAATGGGGTTGATGGTAGTATTGTCTCTAGTGTTGGACATGTTGACCTATTGGATAGGAAGAAAGTAGGGTATTAGATTTTAGAAAGATAAGCCAATGGCGGGTAAGTATTAAAAAGGGTAAGTGTTTGAGGGATTGGTTTTTGTTTGGAACAGGTTCACTTAGTCCATTTTTAGTGTTTTGGTTGTAGTGATGCAAGCATGCATGTATGCATGAATAGAAAGGTTTCATGATGACAAGTAATATTCAGAGTTGTTAGGGTACAAGGGACGTAGGGTTAACTCTAGTCATTACATGATGGCTTGGTGGTTTTAAAGTTCCCTAGTGACTAGATGTACGATATATCTAACCACATATGGATCAAAAAGATCCGCGTGGATTCGGAAGTATGTGCGACCTCGTTATCCCAATTGAAAGGATCAAAGGGTACACCTTGGAGTTGGATGATTTCACTATCAGCAAAGCAGTCCCAATGAGATAAGCTCACTCGATATTACTCTCTATCTGAGTTTTTCTAAAATAAAGGAGCATGTTAGGTGATGCATTTTAAGCCAAAAGATTGTCTTATCAGAAAATAATCCACTTAGTTTATTTTGTTAGTTTCCAAACGTCCCCAGTGGGGTCACCAGCTGTGAGGCCCCGTCCAAGCACCTCGTGGGATCTTCCAGCGTGCCTTTCGAGCTTATAGCTTGAGGAACCTAATCACGAGGGATGAGATTGTGCATGGCATCACAGAATGCGCATGGGTCCCACATTTGTGTATCCACATGTGTTCATTTGCATGCACGTGATGTGTTTAGTGTATAGAGTCGCCACCTAATACTTTAAGAAATATATTTTCTTATGTGATTAAGAAACCTTTTGTAAAAAACTTCATTTTAGAAAAAGTCATTTTAACCTAATTGCTAAAAAGGATGTTCTCTTGAACCCAAAGGGTTTTCAGGGATTCATGATATGATAAAAACAATTTTTATAAAAAATAGTTTTGACCATGTTTTTAACAACTTTTGGTTTAAAACAATATAATTTTGGTTAAAATAGAATTTTCATATATGCGTGGCATATCATGTGATGCATGAGCAGATAATTACAATAAATATGATGCATGAACATGTTTTAATACACATGACAAACCATAAAGCAGTAAGCAAAAAATAAATTAGGGGCCCCTCATTTAGCCCACTTCAAGTTTTAGGGAAGCACATGTCCCCAAAGAAAGCTAAAAATTAAATTACAATTGCAAAAATAAACAAATAATCAGGGGATCCCCTCTTCAGTACTCAGATCTAGGAGCACACTTTCTCCAATACAGATCCATAAACGAATAACAAAAGTAATATGAAATAATTACAGATACAATAAATAAAATAAAATAATAATGGATGAATAATAATAGAATTGTAGAAACGAACAAAAAATAATAAAGGAAAAATTAGTTTTGGAGTTGAAGCCATGAAACGACTTGTCAACGTATCCCTTTGAATGAGAATCAAACCCACTTCGTTCTTCCTTTTCACAAAGGGTGGGGTGTTCTAATAACAAGAGGGTGGTTTTAGTGTTCAGTATCTAACCAATTTTATTTAATAAAATTGTTAACCGAAAGACTATTAACCATTTCATATTTGATTAATAGAAAGAATGATTTTGATTGTGAGTTATTTACCTAAATTCATTTTAGGATTTAATTGAGTTCGTTTTTATGAAAAATAGATTTTCAATAAAATATGCCTTAGTCAGATTAAAGGATTTTAAAATAGAATTCTGATAAAATATGCTTTGAATAAGTTTTGTAGGGCATAAACAATCCAAAGATTAGAGGTAAAAAAAAACATGCTATACTGATTTTACCTTTTGTTATTGGGGTTTTGGAATCGGTGTGTCAGAGGACTTGACGAAACTGGAACGAGTCTCCATTGTATTCAGATAGCACAGGCGTATGTCTATCTGAATGGACTTGAAAAGATTGAACTGCTGGACTGATAAGAATTGTAGTGTATGTTGTGCAATTCTAAAGGTTTGGATCTATTAAAGTAGAATCGTAGTATTTGGAGAGTGTTTGGAGGCTCAAAAATAGGTCTAAGTGTGTTAGAAATTTGGGAAAGATTCTTGTTGAAACTGTTCTAGAAAATCAGATTTTATAAGGATTTGTGTTAAAAACCCATGTGTTTTGCGCAAAACCCACGTTTTGGCTATAAACGCATGCGTGCAGATGTTTTTGGGCCCAATTTTTTGGTTCGATTCAGTTTGATTCGATTAAATTTTTTGGGCCTGTTTAAAGTCAGAATTGAGTCTGGTTTGAACCGTTAGCCTCGTATTGACGAGCCAGATTTAATGGTGCAAAATTTAGGGTTGAAAATCAACCAATTTTTATAGTAAAAATACACTAGAGTGGAGAGGAAGGAGATTAAAGATATTTTAGGAATTGAGGAAGCAAAAGGGATGAAAAATACTTAGGTCTTCCTTCAGTTTAGGGAAGATCCAAAGTTCAAAGTATTTAGTTTCTAGTGGAAAGGCTAAAAAGAAGAACGAAGACCCGAAAATCTAAGTTGTTGTCTTTAGGAGGCAGGGAGGTCTTAATTAAGGTTGTATTGACAACAATTCCTTCTTATCTTTTTTCTTATTTCATTGTTCCTACATTAGTTTGTAGAAAATTAGACTCTATTTGTTCTTCTTTCGGTAGGCAAAAGGGTAATGGGAAAAGAGGCATTGTAATGGAAGGGTGGGATAAGCTTACAGTTTCAAAATTAAGGGGTGAATTGGATTTTTGAAGTTTTGAAGCCTTCAATAGGGCCATGGTAGCTAAAGTGGAATGGAGGACGATTAAGGAGCCATATAATCTGTGGGTTAGTCTCTTAAAAGGGTTATAGTTTCCTTCTGAATCTTTTTGGTCTACTAGAAAGGGTTATAGGACATCATGAAATTGGAATGGTTTATTAGCCCCAGTCGTCTTATGACTATCAACCAAATTTAAAGGTCTAGAAGCATAATAGGTTAAGCGGACATTACTCTTTGCTTGATCGGGGGCAATCCTCCTGATAAAAATTTCAAATTGTAAGGCTTACATGAAAAATTATGCATATCCAGATATATTTTCAAGGAAAATTCCTTATTTTTACATCATTTAATATGGCCTGTCAATATGAACCCATAAAATCAAATCGAGCCCAATTCGGACTTAAAAAGTTAGAAAAATTGAAAAAGAAAACCAAACCAAGCCATGTCGAACCAGATTATGCGTTACTTACACGGGAGCAAGAGCCTTTGCGTGCGCAAAAAGCATCGCATGTGCACAGAGCACCTGGTGTGCACGCACACTGCTCCACATGTGTGTGACCCTCTTACGTGTGTGCGACCTTTTCTTGCAAACCAAGTCGATTTTTTTCCAAAAAATAGGAGCCTCCTGGTTGCTTTTCACAATGATTTTCAATCTGAATTTCTGCCAAAATCCATACTGAAACCTATTATGATGCTAAACATTTGCTGAACTACAAAGACCTATTTCAACCTCGTCAAGCCATCCAAACCACCCGTACCCTGTCACCGCAAGGAGAAGGTAAAAATCAAATGATATTGTTTTGATCTTAATTTTATTTTCTATTTAAATTCTAAAGACTGACTTAGGAAAATTCACAATTCAATCATTTTTCTTAATTAAAATCTGAATTAGTTAAGAACTTATATGGTTAATTGCTTTTTTATAAAATCTATTAGCTTATGAATCAAACAAACAACCCCTTTTTCGAAACAATCCCCATCATTTGCAAGAAGGGAGAACGATGAGAGATTTGATTTCCATTCAGAGGGATATGCTGACAATAGGGCCGGCCTTAACTATAGGCGACTAAGGCCATCGTCTAGGGCTCTATAATTATAGAGGGTCCCATAATTTGACCCTTTTATATTATACTTAGTTTTTTTCACATGTATAAAGCAATTAATATATTTAATTGATTTATTTTCCATTTCAATTAATACATATAAATTTTTTTTTGAAAAAGAATTTTTACTTGCCATATTACAATTAAAGACTAAAAGATAAATGGGATAATGATAAGTTTGGTGCTTGAAATTGGCATGATTATTCAATTGAATACATGAAACCGATAAAAGGTTCTATTTCAGTGTTTTTGTAGGTTAACAACCGATAGACAATTTTAATTGATGAGGTAGCATAAGCTTATTAGTTGATAAATTAATAATTGATAATTAATAATACTAAAATTTAAAGAAATAATAAAAGTAGTAATAATAAAATTTAAAATAATAATAAAAATAATAAAATAAATAATGATATAATAATAACTTTTTTTCAAAAATCAAATAATAATAATAACTTTAATAATAATAAAATTCTTATTATTAATGATTTCAAAAGAAATCTTATTAATAATAATAACCTAAACACTAATAATAATAATAATAATAATAATAATAATAATATATCATCTTCTTAAACCTTCACTTCACAGCTGCCAAACCTTAAAATTTTAAAGTCACAGACCCCTTCAACACCAGCACAGCAACTTCGGCGAGCCCTAAACCAAGTCCAATCGATCTGTTTATCTACCTAACAAAATCGACTACTCAATCCCCATAATCATATGCCACCAATCTCCATGAAAGTCGCCATTAATTTCAACTAAATACACCAGAAATCGAAACCCATCAACGTGTTATGGTTTGAGCTTTCCTGCCATCGTCACGTACTTAGAGATGGTCAGAGCTTGGGTTCCTGAATGATAGCAACAGTTTTGCCAATTGGTGGTTGAAGAACTCAAAATTGAGCAATCTTTCTTTTCCCTCCTTTTCTCGGTATTTTTCCAGTTCTCGGAGTTTCTGAAGGCGGCTTGGTATTTTCCGGTCAGAATTGGGATGGCTAGGGTCTAGGTGGTTAGAAGGTGATTTGGGATTTTTTATGGTGAGGATTGGCATTTTTGAATTTTAATTTACATTTGATTTTTCCTTTTTGTGTTTGGATTTGAAGAGATGGTGGGAGGTTGAAGGTGTTATCTAGGTTTTAATGGTTGGTGGCCCATAATTATGGAGATGGTGGCAGCGTTAATGGTGGTTTTTGGTGGAGATGGAAGAAGGGGCAATGGTTGTTTTGTTTTGTTATCTTTGGATTTGTGCCAATGTTTACAGTGTGCAACAAAAATTCCTTTGCATCAATGAGGTCTTATATCTTATGATGAAGGTCTTTGTAATCATTAGTCTTATTGCTCGACCTTTGGTGATAGTCGCACCTTTCATTAATGTTAAAGTTCTTTGATAGTGGGTTTGGAATGGGCTTACATTCCAGTGGTTGGAAGGCACCCTTTTCTAAACATTGTTTCAGGAGATAGTTCAATATTAATCCACCTAGGTTGGCGAATTCCCTTCGTTGTATCTGAAGAGGTTTGCAACCCAATATTGCATTAACCTCACCTTCCTTTTGAGTATTGCCTATTTTTTTGAAACGTGAGGATGAGGTATGAGTTTCATCCTTGATGAAGTTAGATTTAACCCCATCTTCTATCCGGGTGCCAACACTCACATGTGCTTTGAAATCAGACAGATATTGTTTTATCATTCAATCTCGGTACAACGACAACAAGTTTTTGACAATGATGTCAACCTATTTAGATTTTGATGATCTATTTACCATTTGAGTGGCTTTCTTTCTCCATCTAGTGATAAAAGCAGAGAATGTTTCTTTTGGAAACTGTTTTGTTTTTTCAAGATCTATTTTCTTAATATCAATTTCTTAATTAAATGAATATTATTTTACAAACTCAATACATATTGACTCCAGGTAAGTTTCTAGTTGAATAAACCAACTCGGAGCTGCACCAGTGAGCGACTGTTGGAAGATGCTTTTATTTATAGTCAAAATTAATTGTAACAAGATGCTTTTGCTCAAATTGAGTTGAATGGATAGCTTTCTTGCTTTTTTCTTGTAATTATATTTTTAAAAAAACTTATATTTTATTATAATTTTAATTTAACCCTGTATGGTGTAAATTGCTAGTTTAAAATATACAAAAATAATATGTATATTTTTTCTTTTAGGAATAAAGGTAAAAAATTGTATAATTTTATATGGCCTAACATAGGGCCCCATTTTATCTAAGGCCGATCTTGGCCAATAAGCCTATCCTAAATGCTTTAATTTCAAAATTTTATTTTATTTTATTTTTCCTTTAATGTTTCTTTTCGCTTTTAC
>CAOJBK011774319.1:0-10835 GCA_948294925.1 Codiaeum variegatum
TTTTTAATAAATTTGAATATTGTATCAAATGTTATTTAATATAAAATTTATTCATAATTGAATTTTTAAATATAATGTTTATATAAATTTTATTATATATTTATATTATTTTTATTACTAACATAATTATTAGTGATGTAATTATAATATTAAATATTCACTATTTGTTACGTCATTAATGAGTCTTTTTTTTCTCAGAAAATTAGTGACGGAAAGTTTTTGTCATAAATGCATTTTTTCGTCGTAAATGTGTCGTGATTTATGAAAATATTACTGACACGAAAATTGGGTCAATAAATTACTGATGCTATTTTTTGGTCAATAAATTACTGACGCGTCATTATCTAATTAATTTATTACTGACGCAAAAATAGCGTTAGTAAATTACTGACGCCAAATTTTCGCGTCAGTATTTTTTTTTACTGACGGTCGAAATACCGACGCAATTTTTGTATCAGTAATTTACTGTTCGGCGTCAGTAACTCCAGTTACCGACGCCAATTCGGCATCAGTAATTGTTTTTTTTTGTAGTGGCAGATAGCATACTAGTAAGGTCGGTTTATGCAGATGTAGCAGGTGGAGCAGGTGTAACAATGGGGACACCAGTGGAGGTGCCAGTGGGAGCACTAGTAGTGGTGGTATCAGCAATAGAAGGTGGGATGAGGTTATCTCCTATTGACATGATGACCTTTTGGGAAAAGGGGAAGAAAATAGAGCTATCAGCTTTTGAAAGAAATAAGTAAAGCCAAGTAAAGAGAAAGGTATTTTTGACAGGTTTGGTTTTTCTGTCTAGAATAGTGTACTTTGTCTAACTTCAGTATTTTGGATGTAGTGATGCATGCATGTATGCATGAATGAAAAAGATTTCATGATGACAGTAACATAGAGTCCATTAGGGCAGACTGGACCTAAGGTCAACTCTAATCATTACATGATGGCTTGGTGGTTTAGCAATTCCCCATCGGCTAGAGGGCTCGACACACCTAACCACATATGGACCAAGGAGGTTCGCGTCGGTCAAATGGCTATATATACCTCATTATTCCAACTAAAAGGATCAACTGGGGCACCCTGGAGTTGGATGATTTCGCTATCAGCAAATCAGTCATAAGGAAGAAAGCTCACTTGATGCTACTCTATATCCAGGTTTTCCTAATATATAGGTGCATATGAAATGATGCATGAGAAATTACTTTTACATGATTTCGGGCCAAAATTTTGTTATTAAGAAAATAACCCACTTAGTTTTTGGTCAATTTTGCCAAATGTCCCTAGTGGAGTCGCCAATTGTGAGGCCTCGTCTGAAAGGCCCGCAGAATTTCCCCATGAAGAGCGCGTTTGTGGACCTTTTGCAAGGTTTAGAGGAAACCTTTCGGATTGGGCTTTCAAGACGTCATGGATTATGGATCAGGTTCTCACATTTTGTGCCTCCACATGTGTTCGTTGGAGTGCACGTTGTGTAAGAAGTGATTAGAGTTGCCACTTAACCTTTTAGAAAAATTAGTTTTATTCTAAGGTGATTAACAAACCTTTTAATTTAACTCCATTTTAAAAAAAATTCAGTTTTCTACCAATTGGAAAAGGTAGTCCTTTTGGAACCCAAGGGGGTTCGAGGGTTCATAATCTAAAAAACATTTTAATAAAAATAGTTTTGTGCCTTTTTAATTAAAGTATGATTTTGTCCTGAAAAGTCATGCAAGTTGTGCAAATGACATCCATAAAGCGGTAAAGACAATAGATTTGTTAGGGGTCCTTCCTCTAGTCCACTTCAAGTTCTAAGGAAGGCACAACACCCCAAATGAAGCGATAAAGTAACACAAGGAAAATGAATAAATCAGGGGATCTCCCCTCCAGTCTTTTGATCTAGAAGGAGCACACATTCCCCAAAGCCATACATCAGATAGAATAATAGCAATACAGGAAATAAACAACACAACAAAAGAAATAGAACACGCGAACAATGAAATAATATGATAATAAAGTAGAGAATGATAAAAACTTACAATAAAATGAAAAAAAAGGTTTGAAGTTAAAGTCGAGAAAGGATTGTTGGCGTATCCCTTTGAATGGGAATCAAACCCCACACCGTTTTTCCTTCTCACGAAGGATGGGGGTTGTTCCGATAATAATGAGGTGGTTATTGGTTCAGTAGCTAATTGATTTTAGATTATCAAAAACAATTAACCATTATGCCATTAATCAATTCTGATACTTGATTAATGAAAAATGGTTTTGCATTGATTTTAGGGTTTGTTATTTTTAATTATGAAAATGATATTCATAAATTTTCCTTAAATCAGTGTTAAAGGGCTTAATAATAATTATGAAGACATGCCTTAAGTATGAATTAAAGGGCTTAAAACATATATTTGATTAACGGTAAGAACTATATTGTACCGTGTTTACCTATTTGCATAGTTTGGGAACTAGACGGTCTAACGATTTGATGAAGCTAGAGAGGGTCTCCATTGCATTTAGAGAGGATTGGTTGAGTATCTAAACTAATTTAAGATGGAATAGATTGAGTGCTGATGGATTAAATTGATTGTCTGTAGTGTCTGAAACGTCTGTTGCGTCTGTAGTCTAAAAATTGTGTTTTGGTGGCTCGGAGAGTAGTGAAATAGCATAAAACTAGTTTCTATAAGTGTGTTCTATAAAGTGGGAAAATGAATAAAAAATTCAAAACTCGAGTCTATTATGGAGTGTTAAATTTATAAAGAAACAAATCAGAAAATCTTAAACTGACTGGCGTGTTCGTCAAACGCTCCACGCATGCGAGTGTGCCTTAAATCAGTGTTAAAGGGCTTTAACAACTATTCTGAAAATATGCCTTAGGTCTGAATTAAAGAGTTTAAAATAGATATTTGATTAAATATAAGAACTACACTGTATTGTATTCACCTTTTTGCATGGTTTGGAAACTGGAGGGTCTAACGGTTTGATGAAGTCAAAGCGGGTCTCTGTTGTTAACGAAGAGGAATGGTTGAGTGTTTGGACTGATGTGGGATGGAATAGATTAAGTGCTGAAGGATCGAACTGATCATCTGTAATGTCTGAAACTAAAACGTTTGTCACGTCTGTAGTATTAAAATTGTGTTTTGGTGGTTCGGAGTGTAGTGAAATAGCAAAAAACTAGTATTTGTAAGTGTCTGTAGGTGTGCTCTATAAATTGGAAAAGTACGTCAAAATGTCGAAACCCGGGCCTGTTCTAGGGGGTCGAATTTATAGAGAAACAAATTAAAAACTCTAAACTGACTGGCGTGTGCATCACACGCTCCACGCTTGCGTGAAGGTCTTGACGCATGCGTTGAAGGCTTTATGCATGAGTGAAGTCGTTTATGCATGTGTCTATTGTTTTGGGCCTGGGTTTTTCCTAGGCCCTATTTTCTGGGTCCAGTTCAGTTCTGTCCAATTCAGTTTTTTAGATTTTTTAGACCTGTTTGAAGTCTAATTTGAGCCCAGTCAGATCTGTTATGAAAATGATATTCATAAAATTACCTTAAATCAGTGTTAAAAGGCTTAAGAATTGTTATGAAAACATGCTTTAGGTCTGAATTAAAGGATTTAAAATAGATATTTGATTAAAGGTAAGAACTATATTGTACCATGTTTACCTTTTTGTGTGGTTTGGGAACTTGAGGGTGTGATGGTTTAATGAAGCCGGAGCTGGTCTCCATTATGTTCAGAGAGGAATGGTTGAGTGTCTAGATTAATATGGGATGGGCTGGATTG
This sequence comes from Codiaeum variegatum, assembly GCA_948294925.1. Taxonomy (NCBI): domain Eukaryota; kingdom Viridiplantae; phylum Streptophyta; class Magnoliopsida; order Malpighiales; family Euphorbiaceae; genus Codiaeum; species Codiaeum variegatum. The sequence continues at coordinate 3,733 of CAOJBK011774319.1, forward strand.
AGTGTTGGCAGATCAGACTGATAGTTTTGTAATGTCTGAAACTAAGAAGTCTGTCGCAATTATAGTCTGAAATTTGTGTTTTGGTGGCTCGGAGTGTAGTGAAATAGAATAAAACTGGTTTCTGTAGGTGTGTTCTGTAAACTTGAAAAGTGCACAAAAAATTTGAAACCCTGGTATGTTCTAGAGGGTCGAATTTATAGAGAACGAATCAGAAAACCCAAAACTAACTGACACGTGTGTCACACGCTCCACTCATGCACGTCGGCCTTCATGCATGCGTGAAGTTGTTTTTGCACGCGTCTGTCATTTTGGCCCTAGGTTTTTCTTGGGCCCGGTTTGGTTTAGTCTAATTCAGTTTTTTTAGATTTTCTAGGCTCGTTTGAAGCCCAATTTTATCCCGGTCAAATCTACTATGAAAACGATATTCATAAAATTGCTTGAAATCGGTGTTAAAGGGATTTAACAATTGTTTTGAAAATATACCTTAGGCCTGAATTCAAGGGTTTAAAATAGATATTTGATTAAATGTAAGAACTATACTATACTGTGTTTACCTTTTTGCCTGGTTTGGGAACTGGAGGGTCTGATGGTTTGATGAAGCCAGAGTGGGTCTCCGTTGTGTTATAAGTGACTGGTTGAGTCTCTAGACTGATGTGGGATAGACTGGATTGAGTGCTGATGGATCAGATTGATCATCTGTAGTGTCTGAAACTGAAACATCGGTAGCATCTATAGTCTGAAAACTGTATTTTAGTGGCTCGAAGTGTAGTGAAATAGCATAAAACTGGAGTCTGTAGGTGTTCTCCGTAAACTGGAATGGTGCGTAAAAAAGTCAGAACCCGGGTCTATTCTGGTGGGTCAAATTTATAGAAAAATGAATTAGAAAATCCTAAATTGACTGGCGTGTACGTCATACGCTCCATACATGCACGTGAGCCTTCACGCATTCGTGAAGGGCTTGAAGCATGCATTAAAGGATTCACGCATGTGTGAAGTTGTTTGCACACACGTCTGTCATTTTAGGCCTGGGTTTTTCTTGGGCTTGGTTTTCTGGATCCGGTTCGATTTAGTCCAGTTCAATTTTTTTTTATTTTCTAGGCCCGTCTAAAGTCTGATTTGAGCCCGATTAGATCTGTTATGAAAATGATATTCATAAAATTTCCTTAAATCAGTGTTGAAGGGCTTTAACAACTATTCTGAAAACATGCCTTAGTTCTGAATTAAAGGGTTTAAAATAGATATTTGATTAAATATAAGAACTACACCGTATTATATTTACCTTTTTGCATGGTTTGGGAACTGGAGGGTCTGAAGGTTTGATGAAGTCGGAGCGGGTCTCTGTTGAGGTCAAAGAGGACTGATTAAGTGTTTGGACTGATGTGGGATGGTCTGGATTAAATGCTGATGGATCGGACTGATCATCTGTAGTGTCTGAAACTGAAACGTCTGTCGCATCTGTAGTGTGAAAATTGTGTTTTGGTGGCTTGGAGTGTAGTGAAATAGCAAAAAATTACTCTTTGCAAGTATCTATAGGTATGCTCTGTAAACTAGAAAAGTGCGTAAAAATGTCAGAATCCGGGTCTGTTTTAGGGGGCCGAATTTATAGAGAAATGAATTAGAAAACACTGAACTAACTGGTGTGTTCATCACACGCTCCACGCATGCGTGAAGGTCTTGACGCATGCATTGAAGGCTTCGAGCATGCATGAAGTCGTTTGCGCATGCGCCTGTTGTTTTCGGCCTGGGTTTTTCCTAGGCCCGATTTTCTGGATCAGGTTCGGTTTTGTCCAATTAAGTTTTTTAGTTTTTTTTTTGGCTTGTTTGAAGTCTAATTTGAGCCCGATCAGATCTGTTATGAAAATGATATTCATAAAATTGCCTTAAATTAATGTTAAAGGGCTTAAAAATTGTTCTGAAAACATGCTTTAGGTCTAAATTAAAGGGCTTAAAATAGATATTTGATTAAAGATAAGAACTATATTGTACCATGTTTACCTTTTTACGTGGTTTAGGAACTGCGGGATGTGATGGTTTAATGAAGCCAGAGCGGGTCTCTACTGCATTCAGAGAGGACTGGTTGAGTGTCTAGATTAATATGGGATGGGCTAGATTGAGTGCTAACAGATCAGATTGATAGTTTTGTAATGTCTGAAACTAAGAAGTATGTCGCAATTATAGTATGAAAATTGTGTTTTGGTGGCTCAGAGTGTAGTGAAGTAGCATAAAACTGTAGGTGTGTTCTGTAAACTCGAAAAGTGCGTAAAAAAGTCGAAACCCTAGTATGTTCTAAAGGGTCGAATTTATAGAGATACGAATTAGAAAACCCTAAACTAACTGACGCGTGCGTCACACGCTCCACGCATGCGTGTGGGCCTTCATGCATTCGTGAAGGGCTTGATGCATGTGTTGAAGGCTTCATGCATGTGTGAAGTCATTTGTGCATGCGTCTGTCGTTTTGGGCCTGTGTTTTTCCTGGGCCCGATTTTCTAGGTCCGGTTTGGTTCAGTCCAATTCAGTTTTTTTAGATTTTTAGGCCCCTTTGAAGTCCAATTTGAGCCCGGTCAAATCTGTTATGAAAATGATATTCATAAAATTTGCTTAAATTAGTGTTAAAGGGCTTAACAATTATTTTGAAAACATGCCTTAGGTTTGAATTAAAGGGCTAAAAATAAATATTTGATTAAAGGTAAGAACTATATTATATTGTGTTTACCTTTTTGCGTGGTTTGGGAACTGGAGGGTCTGATGGTTTGATGAAGCTAGAGCGGGTCTCCTTTGCATTCAGAGAGGAGGACTAATGTGGGATGGACTGGATTAAGTGTTGACGGATCGGACTGATCATCTGTAGTGTCTGAAACTGAAATATCTATCGTATATGTAGTCTGAACACTGTGTTTTTGTTGCTCGAATTGTAGTGAAATAGCATAAAATAGGTGTTTATAGGTGCGTTTCTATAAACTGGAAAAGTGCTTAAAAAAGTCGGAACACATGTCTGTTCTAAAGGGTCGAATTTATAGAGAAAAAAAATCATAAACCATAAACTAACTAGCGTGTGCGTCAAACACTCCACGCATGCGCGTGGGCCTTCACTCATGTGTGAAGGGCTTGACGCATGCGTTGAAGGCTTCACCTATGCGTGAAGTTGTTTGCGCACGCAACTCTCATTTTTGGCCTGGGTTTTTCCTGGGTTTGATTTTTTGGGTTCGATTTGATTTAGTCCAATTCAGTTTTTAAGTTTTCTGGGCCCGTTTGAAGTCCAATTTGAGCCCGGTCAAATCTATTATGAAAATGATATTCATAAAATTTCCTTAAATTAGTGTTGAAGGGCTTAGCACTTATTTTGAAAACATGCATTATGTCTGAATTAAAGGGCTTAAAACATATATTTGATTAGAGATAAGAACTATATTGTATCGTGTTTACCTTTTTACGTGGTTTGGGAATTGGAGGGTCTAAAGGTTTAATGAAGCAGGAGGGGGTCTTTGTTGTGTTTGAAGAGGACTGGTTGAGTTTCTGGACTAATGTGGGATGGACTGGATTGAGTGTTAATAGATCGAACTGATCATTTATAATCTCTGAAAGTGAAACGTCTGTCGCGTTTGTAGTCCAAAAACTATATTTTGGTGGCTCGAAGTGTAGTGAAATAGCATAAAACAGGTGTGTATAAGTGTCTGTAGGTGTGTTATATGAATTGGAAAAGTGCATAAAAAAGTCAGAGCCTGGGTCTGTTTTGAAGGGTCGAATTTATAAAGAAACGAATCAAAAAACTCTAAACTAATTGGCACTTGAAGGCTTGACGCATGAGTTGAAGGCCTCACGCATGCGTGAAGTCATTTGCGCACACGTCTGTTGTTTTGGGCCTGGGTTTTTCATGGGCTCTATTTTTTAGGTCTGATTTGGTTTAGTCCAAATCAGTTTTTTGGGTTTTCTATGTCCTTTTGAAGTCTGATTTAAGCCTGGTCAGATCCGTTGGGCAAGTATTGATGGGCCAGATGTAATTGTTCCAAAATGAGGCTTCACTACTAGTCCTAGGAGGATTGACTTTAACCCCATAAAACTTAACCTTTACATCACATAGTCTCCCCCTGAAGGGGTCCCACTGAAGGTCTCGCTAAATCCCCCAATCCCTGGGGGTTCAGGCCTTCCCATAAAAATGATAACACTTGTCTCTATCACACCAACCCTAGGTCATGTCGTTGTCCCATCCAAGGACTTCAAGGGCCTATCCAATGTAGACACATGTCCCTTTCTATAGGGATGTCTTCCATTTAGAAATAGGCCAAGAGAACACTCGTCCAAGGTATGATGAACCAAACCCACACTATCACTTCAGATCTTTCTCTCCCTCATATTCACTGTTTTGGGCGTCGGATATTTATCATCAAACACCATGTACGACACCTCCTAACTGTATTTCCTATCCAAGTCTCGTTCCAGTGCAACTAAGGATCTCTTCCCACCTTTGGAGTAATCTCTACCTCCATCACCTATAATAACATTTTTTTTACTTGATTTTTAAGATTAGATTTTCTCTTATTATTCATTATATCTTCACCTCATATTTATTATATATTCACATTACATCTAAACTTTATATTCACATTATACTCTATTAAATTTTTATAGGAAATTATATATATTTTTGAATTATGCATTATATATGTCTGAATTATATTTTAGATGTTTAAAAAATAAACTCTTTAAATAAGATAATTATTCAGATTATATGTCAGAAATATACATTAGATACATCATAAATATGCTCATATACTTTTTATATTTAAATTATGCATTATATATCAGAATTATACATTATAAATATACATTGAATATGTCTAAATTATACATTATATATTTAAAATGTATACTCTTCATAGGATAACAATCCAGAGTATATATCAGAAATAACCATTAAATATATCAAACATATACCTATACACTTTTTATAAATAAATTATACATAATATATATCATAATTATATATTAAAAATAACATCAATGTGTCTTAATTATACGTTATATATACATAATAATTGTATATTAGAAACAATAGAAATCTATTAATTTTTTCTAAATTATATATTAAATATTTAAAAAATATACAATTTTATAGAATAATTATTCATTGTGTATATATTAGATATATAAAAATATACTCATATATATATGTATAACAGAAATATACATTGTATCAATCAAAATTAAACATTAGATGGTATTTAAAGTCATTAAGAAATCACAAGATATTTAAATTGAGAAGCAACTACTAATAATTTTAAAATTATTTTTAAAATAAAAAGACCAATAATAGGTGAAAAACAAATAATATACTAGGAGAAATGTAATAATCAAATTAAACTAATGGTTATTCTTTAGCCAAGTGTAGCATAGTAGCCACATTGCAATGCTTCCAAATATCTACAATGGTAGAAAGTTAAAATATATCAAGAACCTACAATTGAGTTATGATGCGTGCTGGTTCTGATCACGCTGAGATGTGATGACTCTGTTTGAGTCTGGATGGACCTGCACAGAAAGAAAGACTGGTCAGAGGTGCCGGACGTTGTGTCCGGCGATAACCCTCTGACGCTCAAGTCAGCGAATGGGTTGGAGCACAATTGGAACAGTATGTAGTTGAGAACTTTTGAGGATAGGTTTGGTCTTACCTTGCTCATGTTGTGGATACATGTATTTATAGGGTGTGGAAACCCTGTTCAAGGGGGCACGTGGCACGCTGGGGTGCGCTGTCAGTATACTTCTCCATGTGGCCTGTGACACCTGTCTGCTTTGAGGTTCTGAACCCCGAAGGTCACTAGAGGACAAGTCGAAGCTGTATCCTAGGTTTGGCCTGGATTAGATGGGGCAGGTTCAGTGCGAATCCAACGAAGCTTGTTGGGACCAGACTAGGCCAAAGGCTAGGTAGTATCAATTGTCCCCTTGAAGCATAGCACTTGAAGGCTTGGCAGCTCAAAAAGTGCTAAGTAGAACCTGTCGCTTGATGTTTAGGCTTTCCTGATGGAAGGAGGGCTCGCTGATGGAGTGCCTAGTGATTAGGCTATAATGTTGCTTCAGTGTCTCTGACTATTAGTCTTATCTTTGCTCTGTGATGAGACCGTTACCGTCCGTTTAAAGCCATCCCACTTGCTTGACATGTGGGAGCGTCTTTCCAATAAAGATGGAGAGACGATCAAAAATAACCATAATGAGCATTTAATTTCTCCTATTTCCTAGGAGTGCCACTTGGACTTCCGTTTTTCACGTTCATGAATATTTATGTTTCCCATGACTTCATTTTCCTAGGCTTATAAATGCCTTGAATTCTACCTATAAAAGGCCTTTTGTAGTGACTTACTTTTCATCTTACTTTCTACAAAGCTTACTCTTTTATATACTTGTTCCATCTTCACTCTCGCTGGATGTGCTTTTGAGACCACCATGCTGCGCATGAGAGATACCATTCCCATGAAATCCAAAATTGGAGTTGTGAGTGGTGGGCCTTGTATTCAAATGGATAGAGACTCTATCTTGTGTCCACAGATTTTACGAGTAGGTGTCAAAAATCTTCCTCGCATCCGCCTGAATTGGGGACACCTTGAAGCTAGGTGTCAAAAATCTTCCTCATCTTCGTCTTAACTGGGAGTATGTCTAAGAACTCCCTCTTGAGGCGGACTTTGCTGAGAGATCGAGGATACTATTTTTCTAGTTTCTGACATTCTTTGGAGGTTCCTCACTGGACGTCCTCATGTATCGGGCACAATTAGAAGCTTGTGGTCGAACCTTTCTTGTCATTTGCGTCCTCGTTGTTACTGATGTTGCTGGGGTTCGTCACACTTGCTGCCTTGTTATTTACTTTAACTCTAGCTTGTAGGTGCGACTTCGCACTTTAGGCTTTGTAGTATATCTGTATGCCTGTAACAGTTTGTAAATCATTTTTAATCAATAAAAAGGATTTTACCTTTCTTTATGGTTTTTGTGTTTGTTGTTCTTTCAAGCTTTATTTTTCTTTTATTGTTTTCATTTGCTTGATTTTTCCTTGTTTCTTCTGTAAAATTGGGGCCTGATTGAATGTGGCCTTCACTCTTCGCGTGGCATCATGCAATTGA